>JAODAL010047073.1:0-30287 GCA_025379985.1 Phyllomedusa bahiana | reverse complement strand
TTGGGGTTCTATATTTTTGGATACTACCCTTGGGGCAAGAAGGGGGAATCTTGCTCTGCTTCAGGATGTCACAGTACATGTTGGCATTCATGGTTCCCTCAATGAACTGTAGCTCGATGTTGATTGACACAAAATGCCGCACAACTTCGCTGGGAGGAATGGTACTGGGGTGCTTGTAGAGGGGGCGTTCCATATAACAATTCTCCAAGGAGCTACAGCACACCACAGATTTTTTTCAGGCAAAAAACATGATTTACTTATACATAGAGCGGACAGATCTCTGGTAGATTAAACAGCATATGAATATATGAGCATTAGAGAGGATGCCAGACCAATTTGAACATTTTCAGCCAAAGGCCATCATCAGAGATGTCTGGAATAGCGCTTGAGTGTGAATGCTGGAGCTGTCTAGCCATGAATGAATAGAACCATGTCCTGTGGTCTGATGAGACTTATATGGTTCATATGGTGTCAAGCATGTCTGGCGGCAACCAGGTGAGGAGTACAAAGACAATTGTCAAGCTGGGTGGTGGGAGTTTCATGGTTTGGGGCTGCATGAATGCTGCCAGCTGTGGGGGCAGTTCAATACTCCAAGGATCTACAGCACACTGCAGATTTTTTCACGCAAAAAACATGATTTATTTATACATAGAGTAGACAGATCTGCAGTAAATTAAACAGCATATGAAGGCACAGGCTTTTTGTATGCATAAATACCAAGCGATCACACAAGTGCCATATCCCTGATGAGGTACGTTAGGAAGATGCACAAAACATAGGATTTTAATATATATTTGATTGTATTAATGTTTTTTATATGCCTATAAATACTTATGGTTCCTATGCCTACAATATATTTTATATAAGCACAGAGTAATCTTATAGCATCCCTAGCGCCCATATTCTTCCTTATATGTGGTGGTGAGATTATAGCTAGCAAATTTTTCAAAAATTTGATTCAGCCGATTCGCGGAATTTTTCCCAAAATTCGGTTTGACCTGAATTTATTTGTGACAAATCGCGTTAAACAACAGCTAGCTCCTGGCTGCAGAGAGCCTGTATGGTGTTGTAGAACATTGTGCCATGCAGAAATATGCATAGGGAGTGGTTTGGTATTGAAACAATGCTGTGATTTACTATGACATGCAGATGACAGCCGCCGCTCTGAAAATCACTTCACATTTCAGTTATCTGGGCAGTTATGGGGGCAAAACCGACCAAATAAATGAAGTGGGAACACAGCCTGATAGAGTAATGTCAGCGCCATCTAGAAAGAACTGAGCTGAGGGCTAAGATCCCACTATAGTATCAAAGAATGCACTCCTTTTACACCGTAATCAGATTATGACATAACCTGTTCTGTTAAACGCTGATACGTGTAGAGCCCCCGCCCCCGAAAGAGAGGAGAGGGTGTCAGCAGTAATTTTGTCAAATAACTTATTTGCCTAAAAAAAAACTTTGAAACACAGCTTGTGTTGTTGTCATACACACACATCTCCATTACAGGCAGGTTATTATTGTGGGATATAGTTCTCTGCACCAAATAATTCCTTTTTTCACTTATAAGGTGAAACTCCTTTGAAATACATCTTGTGTATTTGTCATATACACACATCTTCATTAAACAGAGTTTGTTTTATTGTAAATTTTTGATCACACATTATGTCAGACACAGAGGTAGCAGGCCCTTCACATGGGAGGGGCAGTGGCACAAATGTTCCTGGAGCAGGCACAGGTCACATCATAGTAAGAAGACCTTGCAGAAGGGGTCACTCGATGAGGTCAGAGCTACTGGTGTCATCTAGAGGCCATGTGTTGACCACCAAGCCAACGTTTCTTGAATGGTTGACTAGGTCATCCACTTCCTCCCAGATGACATTCGACAACCCCAGCCAAGAGTTGGTGGGTTTGTCAGACACAACCCTTAGTTGACATAGCCCGGGAGCAGGTCAGTGGCCCTCACCTGTCCTCAACCGACCTCTGTCCCGTTCAGTTCTCACAGCCAAATAACTACTGTGTGCTGTGGGCTCTGCACCATTATATAGCGAGGATGAACTATTTGAGAACAGTGGGCAGCAAAGCGGTGAGGCAGACATCTGCTGCTTCTTGCAGCAGGTGGGCAAGTAGTTATGAGGAGAGTGGCATGGGGGGTTATGTTCCGAGCGGTCAGGCTCTGCATACTGAGACCGTTGAGGAGGACAGCAGTGACAGAGAAATAGCAATTGATGTTGTAGCCGGTCGCACTTGGGAGCCAGGTGAAGAAGATATATCGAATGTGGTGTTCCATCCTGCCACAGCAAAAGCAGCAGCACCCAGTGGCACGCCTCCCATTTTAGGCAGTTAAGGCTCCACCCCCTCTGCCGAAGGGAGCTGTTTGTCTTTCCCATCATCTACAGGTCCAGATGCTCCTGCTCCTCGCCACTCATCGCGCCAGCAGTCGTTCACCGAGGCATTTGCCAAGAGACAGCAGTATGTGTCCAGCTATCCTAAGGCACAGAAGCTGACCGTGCTATTTACCAAGTTGGTGGTACTGCAGTTCGTCCCTTTTCAAGTGGTGGACTCTGCACCATTCATAGAACGAATGGCTTGTGCCGAGTTGAGGTGGAGAGTCCCAAGCCGTCATTTATTTTTGAAAAAGGCAGTACCAGCTCTGCACAAATGTGTAGAAGAGAAGGTGGTCAGACCTTGAACCTGTTGGTGTCTTTCAAAGTGCACGGCAGCGTGGACTTGTGGACCTGTAACTATGGTCAGGGACAGTACATGTCCTTTATGGCCAACTGGGTGAATGTGCTTCCTGCCCAGCCACACCAACAACTTGGACAGGAGACGCCGCTTTCTCCTCCACGTTGCCAAACCGCTGATCCTGCGGCAATGTCTGCCTCCTCCTCCTCCACCACCTCAGCCTCCACTGCAACTACAAGTCTAAGTGCTGCTCCAGCATACCTCATGTGCAGAGCACGACTGTGTCACACAGCTCTACAACTGATTTGCCTGGGTGAACAGAGTCAAACAGAGGAGCATCTGCTCTGCGTCATGAAAGACAAAATTAATTCCTGGCTTTTTCCGCGACAACTGAAGTCGCAACCATGGTGACAGACAATCTAAAGAACATGAGGTCTGTGCTACGCCAGGGAGGGCTGAGCCATTTGCCCTGCATGGCATACGTGTTTAATCTGGTTGTCAAACGGTTCCTCAAGTCTTCCACCCATCTGCAAGACGTTCTAAAAATGGCTAGGAAACTGTGCATACACTTCACCCATTCCTTTGATGTCAGTCAGTGGCAGCTCATGCGTGACCCCTGTCATTTTCTCAGGCTCTTTGAGGATGTCATGTTTGTCAGTCGCTAGGACTATGGGATGAACAACGTCATTTCACTGCTTTATGTCCTGGAACATATGCTACCAAATCTATCTGTTCAGGGGACAGGAGACGTGACAACTACATCTCATGGCCACATGAGTGTGGTGGGGGCAATGGGCAGCCAGTGAAGGGATTGGCAGAGAGGAGAGGCAGAGGAGTAATGAGGAGAGAGGTGAATCAGATGGGCAACAGAGATAAGGACAATTGGAGGGGAGCGAGGGTGCTAGACGGGAGGCCACCGAGAAGGATGTTGCAGTAGTATAGGCGTGAGATGACGAGGTTCATGGACACGCAGTTATGTGCTTTCAAAGTAAAAAAATTAGCGGATTCAGGAGATATTTTTCAGGTGGAGGCAAGGTTGAGGGTTTGGATGTGCGGTTTGAAAGGCCAGATTGGAGTCAAAGGTTATCTCAAGGCAGCAGACTTGCAGAGCTGGTGAGAGAGTGCAGCCATTGACAGTGAAAGAGAGAGCTATCTGCGCCATCGTCCATCCTCTCACCCTCTCTGACCGAGGGTTTCCTCAGTGCTCACGTACCACTGCCATGGCTGCTGTGGGGGGGAGGGGTAGGAGCAGTAGCAACGCCCTCAGCAGCAACCGTGGCTGCTCAGCTGTCGTCATCGGCCTAGCGAGGACGGTCCTCACCAACAGCAGCACCTGGAGCAGACCCCAACCCCTGGATGCGACTGGCGACCTGGCTAAGCTACTCTTCTGATGCTGCCCGTCTGATGCCACACATCTGCTGCCAGCTGCTCCTTCTACCACCCACCATCTTTACCACGGATTGGTATTGCCACCCACCTCCCTTCTCTTCACTGGGCCATTATATAGCTTTTTGATGCTGATGCCACCTCACCACTGAGGTCTCCTCATGCTGCTGCCGCAGCTGCTGTCGCCTCGAGGCTGTGTCGCCATGCCACTCTCTGGCTTGATGCTGTTGCTGCCACCACCTCCTCATTATGTCACCTAGCTGCCACCACCTCAAAATTATGTCATTGTGTCATTCTCCATCCTGATGCTGCTGTTGTTGCTGCCACCTCCACACTGTGTAATTGTGCCACTCTGTGGCCTTCTCATGCTGCTGCCACCTCCACAACCTGTCATTGTGCCACTCTATGGCCTACTCTTGCTGCTGCAAACTGACTACTCTCACTCGACCACCTTGTGGCTTCCTAATGCTGTTTCCACCCTCCACCACTCTATGACGTTGGCACTATGTTTGGTTTTCCCCTTTTTTAATCAGAAGGAATGAAAAGGACAAACACAACCAATTGTGTCTTCAGAGAAGCCGTAAGGCCAGTGTGACATGGTCCTTGGTTTGCTTCAGGATTGTCTGATGATAAGGTAGCCAAAAGCAGGAGTGGATACAAAACACAGAAGACATGCAAATATTTCAT
Source organism: Phyllomedusa bahiana (assembly GCA_025379985.1). Taxonomy (NCBI): domain Eukaryota; kingdom Metazoa; phylum Chordata; class Amphibia; order Anura; family Hylidae; genus Phyllomedusa; species Phyllomedusa bahiana. The sequence continues at coordinate 25,532 of JAODAL010047073.1, read as the reverse complement.
TTTCTTGTTATCTCTTTTTTGGATCAACTCCTGTTTGTTTTTGGCTTTAGCAATACTGATGGATTATTGACCACAGACAAAACAAGGGCAAAATGATCAGTGACTTCAATGCAAAATTACTGATGACACCCTTTCCACTCTTCTGGGAGGGGCTCTACATGTATCAGTGTTTAACAGAATCACCACAATAAGTGAAAAAATTAACTGTTTGCCACAGATAGCACTATCTCAACAGACTGAACCGGCTGGATTTGAGATGTGTGTATGGGAGAAATAAATACACTGGATTTTATACAGAATTCCCCCCCAAAAAGTGGATAAATTAACTCTTGGACACAGATTGAAGTCTGTGGGGATATTGCACTTGATGGGTTTTAGGCATGTGTGGGGCAGAGATACACACACTGGATCTGACACAGAATTCCCCCCCAAAAAGTGGATAAATTGGATAAAAGTATGCCAGGAACTGGTGTGTATACGAAACATACTTGTGAAGGTCTTTCACCCCAATAGCTCGAATATTGGAAGTATTTTGCACACAGTACAATCTAGTGCTGCTACAGACAGATGCTTCTGCATAGGAGACACAGTGACAAGTGGCAGAATTTGAAATGGCTCCTGTATTTATAGGGCTGTGACTTCATACAAGCCCGCTGGTTGCTGATTGGCTGCATGTCTGCACATGTCATTGGGGGTGTTTCTTTCTTCCATTTTAGATTAGTTACCGCAAATCGCCATGAACTTTGGCTTCGTTCAGAATCAATTTTTTCCTGAAATTCTAAACAGATTCCACTTCTGCTCATCCCTAATTATAGCACTTCTGAATTTGTATTTGTGAGTACAATGTAGTTGAAACTGGTTTTTGCACTCTTTGTGGTGCTATTACTTGCAAACCCTGTAACACTGGCAGTGTTATTTCTGTGGTGTATTTTATCGCCAGCAGGTCCCCGTTTTCTTTTGCTGCATTTCTTATGTTTTGTGGATGCATTTTATAACATGTAATCAAGCTGTATAAGAGCTAAGACTAGTGTATACTTACCACCTATTATATTTTGCTTTCATTCAGCAATTTGCTTAGATTTATTGATATATTTGAGAAATATAGAAAGAAAACTGTAGATCAGATAGCATTGAGAACTGCTGGGGTTAAGTCAAGGATAATTCAGACCTTATGGTGAGCATGCATTGTTTTCATATGGATGGAAGGTGGACCTAAAGGATCCCAGCTTGGCTCTGAGTTGAATATTGAGAACAGACTCCAAACCTGTTATTATGTTATTTTCATCTCTATTTTTTCTTATACTGCAGACAGGGTAAACTTTATAGACAATCACCGTTCAGATCTTACGTGGAGGATATCAGATGTAGATCCAGTTCTACGTGACCTTCGGGACCAAAACCTATTGTCTCAGGAACAGTACAATGTTGTGATGAGAAAGACAATATCAGACGAGAAAATGGAAGAGCTGTGTTATATTATCAGACACTGGGAGGACACTGGGAAGTATACAGCTTATAAATGTCTCCAAAAGAGGAATGCGGAAATCATATTTAACTTGGAAGAACAGGACCATGACTGGGGTGAGAGTTTCCAATCATTGGGAGGTATGTGTCATTATTGAAAATGCTCTGACACCTTTAAATGTAGGTTGAGGCTTCAGAAACAAAGCCGGTTACTCTAATATCAGCCATTTAACTACTGAGGTGCCATGGTTAACATGACCACGACTTCTGGAAAGTTATACAGAAAGGGGGCAACTCCTAAATGGCCCTCATGCGACAAGATCATGGGGTGCAGACTGGATGTGTAATGATGGACCCAAGCTCTGCCATTATATTGCTCCTATTACACACTGCCTCAGACAGGGTATGATGGTAAAGCCGTAGTTGAATACTATTCTGCAGTATACTAGTATAGTGATTAAGTGATCTTTAAGTGACCTTTAAGTGAATGAAAATACAAGTAAATAAAAATCTGAAAAGGCTTTAACAATCTAGAAAAAAAAAATCAAAACACCTCCCCTTCTTTCCCATCTTAAAAATAAACAAAGAAAACCAGGTAAAAATAATTGGTATGGTTGCATTTGTAAAAAGATAACATTCTTTATCTTGCATGGTGAGCACTGTAAGAAAACAATATGTATAATTACAACTTTTTTTCGGGTTGTTTCACCTCTTGAAAAACCTGAATTAAAAGCGATCTAAACATTGTAAATACAGTGGATTGAAAAATTCTTCCTTGAGCTGTCTTCATTTTTAAATGTTAAAGTCACAAAAATTAAATGTTTTATTGATATTTTATGGGATAGAGCAAATAAAGTAATAAGTATTTGTGAAGTATAAAACAAATTATATTTTTGTTTTCAAATGTTTTCATATTAAAAAACTGAAAAGCGTGGTGTGCATATGTATTCAGCCCCCTGTACTATGATACCCCTAAATAAAATCCAGTGTGATCAATTGCCTTTAGAAGTCACCTCATTAATAGAGGATATCTGTGTGTATTTTATTCTCAGTATAACTACAGCTGTACATTATTTAACAAACAGCATCATGAAAACAAAGGAACCCACCAAGCAGCTCGTATTAAGTTGTGGCAAAGTGTATTGCAGGGTTAGGATTTCAAAAAATTGCCCAAGCTCTGAACATCTCATGAAGCACTGTTTAATCCATCATCCGTAATAACCTATCAAGAAATGGCCAGTCACCTAAAATGACAGCCCAGACAAGGAGAGCACTAATTAAAGAAGCAGCTGAGACTTCCAGGGTCACTCTGGAGGAGATGCAGAAATCCACAGCTCAGGTGGTATAATCTGTCAACTTTTAGTCATGGACTCCACAAATCTAGCCTCTATGGAAGAGGGGCAAGAAGAAAGCCCTTTTTGAAAACAAGCCATACAAAGTCCTGTTTGCAGTTTACAAACAGATGTACAGGGGACACAGCAACATGTGGAACAAGGGGCTCTAGTCAGATGAGCCATAAATGCCAAATGTTATGTGTGGAAGAAAGCCAACACTGTAAATCCCCCTAAACCAGCAAAATGAGATGGAGCCCCACCACCATATGCCCATAATCTAAAATAGTTGCATAGGTAGCGATAATTAAAGATATTAATAATACCGTTATATATCTTGTACCTGAGTAGGCCCCTAAAACTCGAGGCCCCATAGCAGTCACTATGACTGCTATGGCTATGGTTACACCCATGCCCTGAACACACCATCTCCACCGTGAAGCCTGGTGGGGGCAGCATCATGCTGGGGGGAGGCTTTGCTTTAGCAGGGACTGGGAAGCTGCTCAGAGTTGATAGGAAGATGAATGGAACTAAATAGAGAGCAATCTTGGCGGAAAAATGATTTGTGGCTACAGAGCTAGTGTTGGACTCTGAATCATTAAGTAGATCCATTTTATTATACTTCAAGGAAACAACACAAAGTAACACTTCCTTAGGTTCCATCATATTAAGGGGTTCATGTTATATATAGAGTTAACTAAAAGTGTTTAAAAGTTATTGATTCTGAGGGTTTCATATTCCTACACAATTTGTTCATAAAAAGCCTACTTCACCAAATTGAAGATGCGTGACTTTTTTGGGGATACGAGACTGGAGCACACGAGGTACACTAGTTACTTAAGTCCACATGTATGAACCTATTTAGGTCTAAAACTCACTTTTTGCCCATAGGTTACTATGAGCAAAAGAGTGAGTTTTAGACCTAAATAGTTTCATACATGTGGCCCTTAGTTCTTATGCTGATCGCCTTGTTTCTTTATACTGATCATAACTGATCAGGTTTCAGAGGGATCTTCTTCCTTTCTTCAAGTTTTGTCAGTGTTATTACCATTGTCACATTCTTGTCTTTGTAGGAGGATATCACTTTGTGGACAGACACAGAGTGGATCTGATAAACAATATAAAGGAAGTGAATCCGGTTATAGATGATCTCCGATCCCATCATCTCCTGACCGAGGAAGAGTACAAAGCTCTACAAGAGATGACCCTACCTGAAGAACAGATGAGACATCTATGTGACCTGTTCAGCCAGAAGTCTGACACAGAGAAGGATCAATTCTACATTTCCCTCTGGAGATACAACTATTCCACCATCAATAACTTGGAAATATTACACATAAGCCTAAAACGTAAGAGTAAATGCAGGAGTTTATATTCTTTGCAACAATGGGAAAAGTCACATACTGTATGCAGATGTAGCAAAGATAAACCTGACAGAGGATGCTCCATGATATCTTGGCAAAGATATTTATTTGGACTTTTTTACTGCTTTTAATGGCTTTTGCTGTGATCTTCAAACAGACAACATAGAAAGCCGTAATATCAAGGTCAAGTTAAACTTTGCTACATCTGTGATTCACAGTTAAAGTAGCCATTTAAAAATATATCTATTTTTCAAAATTCTCAAACCCAAAAGAAAAATCCATTAGTATTTAAAGCGGTTTGGTCATCAAAGACATTGAAGGCATGTAGATAATATTTGGGACCCACAACCTCTGGGACCTGCACGTATCTCCAGAACAGGTACCCCAAACTCCCGTTCTGAATGAAGAAGTGACTGTGCAAGTCTGGTTCCTCTCCATTCATGACAATGGGACTTCCAAGAAGAGACAAATGCAACTGCTCAGCTGTACTCGGAATGTCCTTTGAAATAAATGGAGAATAACTGTGCTTAGGCAGTCACTTTTTCATTCAGAACAGAAGTTTGGCGGGCAGTGAGACTTGTAACTGTCAATTCCTATGATGGCAAAACCCCTAGATTGTAGGGAGTGTCAGAGCTCAGGTCTTTTACCAGGCCCTACAACTGGCAAGATCTTAAAAATGGCACCATGACTCTTGCACCTCCACAGTAACCATTGGTCCCCATTAGGCTGGATCATGCATGGCATGGAGCTGTGAATATGTGAAGACCTTAATGTAACAAACAACGAGGCTATGGCAAATATATAACAACTTTACTTTCTATTATTCCGGTGTAAATACATAACATTTCACATGAATGAACACAGCTCCTTCTCATTCAGCTTTGGAAGGACAACATTCGGGAAGTAACCCGCAAAGAAGGTGGATGTTACACCAAGCTAAGTACTGCCTCGTATTCTTAAGTTATACTACATTGCCCAGAGGTGTTCGTTCATGTGACATGTTATGCATATACACCGGAATAATAGAAAGTGAAGTTGTTATATATTTTCCATAGCCTCGTTGTTTGTTTGTTGGACTTAATTAGGGAGTATATACAAGGAACTCCCTGTAGGCTATCAATTACGAGTGCAGCTCAAAATATACGGCATATATATAAAGCAAAGATAAGACCTTAACCCTTTCAACCACCCTGACATATGGGAACGTCATGGTGGTGGTAAGGGGATGTGTAACAGGATTGCAGCGCGACCCTGTTACACAGCCGCCGGGTGTTAGTGGCTAATTGCAGCTTACGTCCGGCGCTTGCAGCAGCGAGAGGGGGGGGGGGGGGCGGCGTTGCCCGGCCGCGTTGTTTAACCCTTTAGACACCGCGGCAAAGATGGCCGCGGCGTCTAAATGAATCAAAAACAGTGCTGCGTACAGTTTTTCAGCCCGATCAGGACATCAGCAGTGAGATCGCCGAGTCCCGATGGGCTAACATGGCAGCTGGGAACATTGTCAAGGCTTTGATCGCTGCCATGTTCCCGTTTGCCCCACTTCCGGACCGAAACATGAAGTGGGGAAAACGCCATCTTGGTACAGCCTAATGCATTGTCTATGCAATGCATTAGGCTGTATTAACGATCGTGCCCCCTAGTGGTCAAGCACCATAGAGGGACTCAATGTTACTGTAAAAAAAATAAATAAATAAAGTTTTAAAGTGTAAAAAAAAAAAAAAGTATTAAGCGTTCAAATCACCCCCGTTTTACCATTTTACAAATAAAAGAAATAAAATAATAAAAAGTTACACATATTTGGTATCGCCGCGTCCCAAAAAGTTCGATCTATAAAAATATAACATCATTTATCCCGTACGCTGAACACCGTAGAAGAAAAGAAATTCCAAACGCCAAAATTGCGTTTTTTTGGTAATTTCATGTCCTATAAAAATTGGAATAAAAGTGATCAAAAAAGTTGCATGGATTCCAAACTGCTAGCAATAAAAAGTACACTTCAGCCCGCAAAAAATGGCGCCTCACTGACGTCCGTAGGGGTTAGTACAAAAAAGTTATTGGTCGCACAACATGGCACCACGGCACAAATTTCAAGTATGAAAAATGTTTGAAATTTTTTTACGGTACCAAAACATAACAAAAACCCTTCATGTTTGGTATTGCCAGATGTGTATCAACCTGTAGAATACAGAGAATACATCATTTTTACCGAAGATTGAATGCTGCAAAAACAAAACTCCCGCAAACATGGCGCAAGTACATTTTTTTTCACATTTTGCCCCACTTTCTTTGCCGTTCCCCAGTATATTCTATAGTAATATGAATAACACCATTGGAAAGTACATCTTGTCCCACAAAAAAAAAGCCCTCATACGTCTATGTAGGTGGAAAAATAAAAAAGTTATGGCTTTTGGACGGCAAGGAGGAAAAAAATTAAGAGTAAAATTATTTTTTTTGTTTGTGTTAAAGGGTTAATGCAAGCAGTCCAGATGGCTAAACCTTTCAATGACTGCCCACAGGGCGGTGCCAGTCCCCATTCTGCAGGGGACATCTTTTGATCTTTCCCAGTGTCACCACCAGTGTTACCCTAACAGCAGCCTGTTACTGTAACACAGATCATAATGTTTCACTATATAAGTATATAAGTATAAGAGTATACTAATTCATTAAAAGTATAAAATAATGATGTCAAATATAGAAATCTCTTAATAGACGTAAAGATTTAATAAAAAATATTAAAACATAATCCAGAAAAAATAAATAAAACGGATTATTTGGAGTTAAAAACATGTATATTGTGCATACATTACATAAAGGCCATAGAACATCCTTTATTTTACTGCTTTTTAGGCCACAATAGTATTTTCTTACCTTCTTTCAGAAGTGATTTCAAATACATGTAGGGAGGATGTGGTAACTAATAGGTAAGGAGTCAATTCAACAACATTGTGAATAATTTACGTGAATCACAATGTCATAAAAGGGATTGGATCCCTTGGGCCTACTACGGTTTAAGGACTCGCCGAAGTGCAGAGTCTTCACCCTTAAAGGGGTTTTGCCACAATGTAATGTTGACGTGGGATCCTCCAAAATGGGTATTTAATCACTTTTCTAAATTTATGTGATTACAAAAAGTGAAGCCTGTGAGAGCTACAGCATTGTTCAGTCACCCTTAGTTTCCTGAAAGTTTACATTAGGCACGACCAGGACTGACAGGAGCTGATCTGGCCGCGCTTGCGTGTTTGCACTTCTTATCTGATGACAGGGAACATGAAGGAGCTTGCAAGGGGCTGGGGAGAAAGTGCAGTGTATGAGGCTCTCTGCTGTATATAGCATCCACTTGTTGTAATGTAATTATTTGAGTAAACATTTCAGACGCTCCCTTCTTTTTCACTCTCTGCTCACTCCCCTCCCTCTCACCCCTGCAGCTGTTCATAACCCTGCATGCTTTGTTTATCTCCTCTCCTGAGCAGATAAGAGGTAAGGAACTCACTTCGTGGCAAAACTCCTTTAATACCCCAGAGCAAGGCCACCTCCAATGATAGCTGACATGCAAACTTGGTAGGCAAGGCAGAGGCATAGTCAGAGCACTAACAAAAATGCCAGGACAGGCAGCAAACAATCGTAGTCAGGGTCACAGGCACGAGGTCAGGGCAGGCAGAGTTCAGGAAGAATGAGGCTGAAGCATATATATAGATGAAGGTCCCAGAATTGGTGCTGGCAAGCTCGGTGGTGTGTGCTGGCCCCTTAAATCGGTACAGGATGTGAGGCCAGGACTGTCATAAGGGAGACTCTCCAGCAAGAAGCCACCAGATAGATAGGGCAGGATGATAAGAGAGGTGAGGAAGTACAAGGACGAGTCCACAGCTCCAGGCACCGGCTATGAGCTGTTTGTAAAATAATTTTCCCTATACATGCAGAATGTAAAGCTGACCTACTTGGTGTCCTGTTTTTGATCTTGTCCAATACCTATTCCCCTCTCCATGTATGTGAAAGGGTCTGGATATAATACAAAGTTATGGTGATCCAGGGATTTTGTCAGGAGGGGTGGGGTGGGAAACTGGCTTCTACTCTTTTACATCTAAGTAAAAAAGAAAGCTGGCTTCTACCTCATGGGGGTTTTGAGGAGAGGTCAAAGTTCCAGGGTGTTAGTAACTTCAGGTGTATGGGGCATAAACCCCTAGGAGCTAAGGATGCTATAAAGAAAGGCAGAATGGTGACTGTCGTATTGGAGCATATGGAAGAGCAAGAAATGTACAGTCTAGAACAATGCGGAAATCAGAAACACACCACTTGCTAGAGGCACTTCAGGCTTGACAGTTACAAATATACTTTACATACAATTTTAGCTGGGTACATGTGACTTTTTGATCACTTTTTATTACATTTTTTGGAAAATGGGATAAACAGAAATCAGCAACTGTGACATTGCTCCCTGCGGCTGTGGCGACACCAGTCATGCCTGGCTTTTATTGTTTATATTTATTGACAATATAGAGGGAAAATAATGTTGTGTTTTTATACTTTATAATTCAGTGCAGTGCTCAGGATACAGTGTTTTCAACATACAATGGTCTTTCGTTGGACATTGAAGGCTAAGTCTGGTTTCAAGATACAATGTCCTAGACTGAACGATTATCAGCAATATTTTACGTGTATGAAGTGATTGGTGCTCTAGTAGCTCCTTTGTACAGTACAGTGTGGTATTATTCTTGTTTTAGTGAGGTGCATGAAGTGATTGGTGGTCTACAGCAGCTCTCTACAGTACAGTGCGATACTACATGTCCTGTACTGCTCTTACATGTATTAGTGAAGTGCATGCAGTGATTGGTGGTCTATAGCACCTCTCTACAGTACAGTGCGGTACTACATGTCCTGTACTGCTCTTACATGTATTAGTGAAGTGCATGCAGTGATTGGTGGTCTATAGCGCCTCTCTACAGTACAGTGCGATACTACATGTCCTGTACTGCTCTTACATGTATTAGTGAGGTGCATGCAGTGATTGGTGGTCTATAGCGGCTCTCTACAGTACAGTGAGATACTACATGTCCTGTACTGCTCTTACATGTATTAGTGAGTGCATGCAGTGATTGGTGGTCTATAGCACCTCTCTACAGTACAGTGCGATACTACATGTCCTGTACTGCTCTTACATGTATTAGTGAGGTGCATGCAGTGATTGGTGGTCTATAGAGATGGGCGAATTGATTCTTTTTTTTTGATAAACTGTATTTTTATTAAGTATAATTATACAGATTCATACAAGAATGCAACTGCTGAAGAGATAACATATTTCAACATTGACAAGTTTTCTCTGTAGAAACATCCAGCAATGAGCCAGTAATGAACAACAGTACAAGAGTAAGAAATATGTATATGTGATATTCATACTTATGCAAACATATTCCACGCAGGTAAAATTCTCAAAGCTTGAATTGGGCGAATTGATTCTAACGAAGTGGAAATTGTTTAGAATTTCAGGAGAAATTTGATTCCGTACAAAGGCGAAGTTCATGGTGATTCACGGGAACACACCGTCTTTTTTTTCTAAAATGGCCACGAGCACATGGCGTGACATGGGGCAGAGAACTCTGGGAGGAAGAAAGGAGGACCCTCAATGACATGTGCAGACATGAAGCAAATCAGCGACCAGCAGGCTTCTGTGACGTCACTCCCCTATAAATACGGACAACATCTTAAATTCTGCCACAAGCATCTAATCTGTGCAAAACAAATCCGTTTTTTGAGCTACTGGGGTGAAAGACCTTCACAAGTATGTGTCAAATACACACTTGTTCCTGAACCAGCGGTTTTTATTTTGTTTGTTTTAGTTTGTGGGGTATTCTCCATAAAATCCAGGGTGTATGTATTTCTGCCCCACACACGTCTGAATTCTATCTCATTAATTCTGTAGAGTATTTTATACCCAAGGGTTAATTTCTCCTCTTGCTTTGTGAGGGAATTTGAGAAAAATGCAAGGTGTGTGTATTTATCATGTACATACATCTACATTAAACAGAGTCTGTTGTATTGTAAATTTTTGATCAAACAGTATGTCAGACAGAGAGGTGCCAGTCCCCTTGGCAGTGGCACAAACATTCCTGGAGCAGGCACAGGTCGCAGCACAGTAAGGGGACGTCGGGGTGACTCGGTGAGGCCAGAACTGCCGGTGTCATGTAGTGGCCGTGTGTTGATCATCAATCCAACGCTTCTTGAATGGTTGACTAGGTCATACACTTTCTCCCAGATGATATCTGAAAACCCCAGCCAAGAGTCTGTGGGTTCATCAGACACAACCCTTAGTTGACATGGCCTGGGAGCAGGTCAGGGGACCTCATCTGTCCTCAACTGGTCTCTGTCCCATCCGTTCCCTCAGGCAGAGAACTATTATGTGGTTTGGGTTCTGCACCACTATACAGCGAGGACGAACTATTTGAGGACAGTTGGTAGCTACTTGGCAGCAAAGAGGTGGGCAGACATCCACTGCTTCTTGAATTAGGTGGGCAAGTAGGGATGCGGAGAGTGGCATGGGAGGTTATGTTGCGAGAGGTCAGGCTCTGCATACCAAGACCGTTGAAGAGGGCAACAGTGACAGGCAAACACTAATTGATGATGATGTAGCCGATTGCACTTGGGAGCTGGATGAAGCAAGGGCTTCATCATCATTGTCGCGAGAAGAGGGCGTCAGGTTGCGCATCAGGCTGTAGCGAAGCCAGCAAGTCGGTAGTGTGGCCGTGTGTCAGCAGGGTGGCAGCAGTGTGAGGTCGGGAGCCAAACTGCCATGGAGTAGACCACCCACTTCGCAGGTCCAAGAAAGTAGCGTCTCTGGGGCTCAGGGAGGTAGCGGCGGTAGGATTATCTGCAGAGCGTTGGTAGTTAAGTCAGCTATGTGGCAGTTTGTCAGTTTTTTGCCAAGACTCCGGAGGAGCCGAACATGTGTATATGCAGAATCTGTAGGCAGAAAGTGAAGTGTGGCCAGGGAGCTAACAATGACTCCACGTCCTTGTGTCAACACATGCAGTGTCACCATCCAGTAGCCTGGGAGAAACGTGTTTCAGATGTGGTGGTCCATCCTGCCGCAGCAGCAGCAGCAGCCGGTGGCACGCATCCCATTTCAGGCAGTCAACGCTTCACCATCTCTGCCGAAGGGAGCTGTCTGTCTTTCCCATCATCTGATGGTCCAGATGCTCCTGCTCCTCGCCACTGATGGTACCAGTAGTCATTCACCAAAGCAATTGCCAAGAGAGCAGTATGTGTCCAACCATCCTAAGATGCAGAAGCTGTGCTCCTGTCCAAGTTGTTGGTACTGCAGTCCCTCCCTTTCCAAGTGGTGGATTCTGCACCGTTCAGAGAACTAATGGCTTGTGCCGAGGTGGAGAGTCCCAAGCCATAATTTATTTTCCAAAAAGGCAGTACCAGCCCTTCACAAATATGTAGAACACAAGGGGGGGCCAGTCCTTGAGCCTATTGGTTTCTTCCAAGGTGCACGGCAGTGCGGACGTGTAGAGCTGTAACTACGGTCAGGGCCAGTACATGTCCTTTATGGCCCACTGGTATGTGCTTCCTGCACAGTCACACCAACAACTTGGACAGGAGACGCCGCTTTCTCCTCCACGTTGTCAAACTTCTGCTCCTGCGCCAATGTCCGGCTCCTCCTCCACCACCACCTCACCCTCCACAAGTCTAAGTGCTGCTCTGTCATACCACATGTACAGGGCACATTGATGTCACACAGTTCTACACTTGGTTTGAATGGCTGAAGTCACACAGGGGAGGAACTGCCCACGTCATGCAAAACAAAATCAATGTGTGGCTTTCTCCGCGACAACTGCAAATTGGAAACCATGGTGACAGACAATGCAAGGAACATGGTGTCCATGCTGCACCGAGGAGGGCTGAGCCATGGGTACTGCATGGCGCACGTGTTTAATCTGGTTGTCAAACGGTTACTCAAGTGTTCCACTCATCTGCAAGACATTCTAAAAATGGCCAGGAAACTGTGCATGCACTTCATCCATTCCTACAAAGCCAAGCACCCCCTCCTTGAGAACGGCCTCCCCCAACATAGGCTGATATGCGATGTTTCCACCCGTTGGAATTCCGGCCTCCATATGTTAGACCGACTGTATGAACAGAGAAAGGCTATTAATGATTTCTTGATGATACAAGTGGACAGGAGTACTCCCCTGTATAATTTTGATGTCAGCCAGTGGCAGCTCATGCATGCCACCTGTCGTTTGCTCAGGCCTTTGAGGAGGCCATGTTTTTTGTCAGTCGCCAGGACTACGGGATGAATAACGTCATTCCACTGCTTCATGTCCTGGAACAGATGCTGCAAAATCTGTCTGGTCAGGGGACTGGAGACGTTGCAACTACACCTCATGGCCACGTGAGTCCGATGGGGGCTGAACTGGAGGAGGAGGAGGACATTGGAGCACAAGAAATGTCTGGCGAAATGAGTGGATTTTCTACTCAGGTGACAGGAGAGGAGGAGCAGGAGCAGCCGGAGGAGGTAGAGGGAGATGAGAAAGATGAGGCAGATGACCCAGACACACCGTGGCAGTATACAGTGGAGATGGAGGCAGGGAGTCCCTCAGAGTCACTTGCGCAGATTTGCCTGATTTGCCTGGCTAGTGACAGCCGAATAGTCACCATCCGGCAGAGGGATGACTTCTGGGTCTCCACCCTCTTGGACCCTCATTACTGGTCTAAAATGGGAGCCTTTTTTTCATCTGCTGAGAGGGAGGACAAACTGAAGTACTATAGTGAAATCCTATGAAGTAAGTTGGCCGCTGCCTGTCTGCGCCATCGCCCATCATCTGACAGGTCTGACCGGAGGTTCCTCATCGCTAACGTACCACTGCCACAGCAGCTGTGGGGGGATCGATGGGTAGGAGCAGTACCAGCTACATCAACAGCAGCCTAAGTCTGGAGTCGTTGATGAGCAGCTTCTTTCACCCGCCTAGTGAGGAGGGTACTCACCAGCAGCAGCACCTGGAGCAGACCCTGAACCAAAAGGTGGTGGCCTACTTGGACAGAACTCTGCCACCCCACATAGAAGCTGTCCTGCCCAGCCAGGAGTGTGGCATCAGAGCAGGTGTTCAGTGCAGCGGGGGCCATAGTTACCCCAAGGAGAACTCGCTTGTCCACCCTAAATGTGGAGAGACTGACCTTTGTCAAGATGAATCAGGCGTGAATGAGTCTGGATTCTTCTGGTTACCTGCCTCAGCTACTATTCTGATGCTGCCAGCCACCTGATGCCACACATCTGCTGCCAGCTGCTCCATCTACCAGCCACCATCTTTACCAGAGACTGGTATTGCCACCCACCTCCCCACTCTTCACTTGGCCGTTATGTAGACTTCTGATGCTGCCGCCACCTACCACACTATGTCATTGTACCACTCTGTGGCCTATTCAAGTTGCTGCCACCTCCAGAATTTGTCATTGGGCCACTCTCTGACCTCATGCTGCTGTCGCCACCTCCACACTGTGTCATTGTGCCACTCTGACCTCATGCTGCTGCTGTTGCTGACGCCACCTCCACACTCTGTCATTGTGCCACTCTGTGGCCTACTGATCTTGCTGCCACCTTCTCAATCTGTCATTGTGCCACTCTGCGGCCTACTCATGCTACCTCCAACTGACCACTGTCTCACTTGAACACCCTGTGGTTTCCTAATGCTGTTTCCACCCTCCACCACTCTATGACGTTGCCACTATGTTTGGCTTTCCCCTTCTTTTAATCTGTCAGAAGGAATGAAAAGGATCAGGTTTGTCTGATGATTAGCCAAATGCAGGAGTGGATACAGCAGACAGAAGACATGCAAATATCCTATTTACTGGTCATCTCTGTTTTGGATCAACTCCTGTTTGTTTTTGGTTTTAGCAATACTGATGGATTATTGACCGATTGAAAGCGGACAATGACGGATGAAAGGAAGGGCAAAATGATCAGTGAGGTCACCGCAAAATTACTGCCGCCCCCCTCCCCACTCTCTCGGGGGGGGGGCTCTACAGGTTCTGTGGTTCTGTCATAATCGATGAAATCATCTGATGTTGGTGTAAAAGGAGTGAGCTCTTTCATGCTATTGTAGGTTCTTAGCCCTCAGCTCGGTTCTTTCCAGTTGGCGCTAACATTACCTTGTCAGGCTGTGTTCTCACTTCAGTTATTTGGTCAGTTTTGCCCCCATAACTGGCAAGAGAAGTGAAGTGTGAAAAATTCTTGTACCTGCAGCTGTCATGTGCGTGTCATACTAAAACACAGCATTGTATCAAGACCAAATCACGCTCCCTCTGCATATTTGAGAATGGCACAACGTTCTACAACACCCTAAAGGCTCTCTGCAGCCAGGAAATAGCTGTTTTGAATGCGAATCTGGCGAACTGAATTTTTGAGAAATTCGCCCATCTCTAGTGGTCTACTATCAACTTTCTACAGTAAAATGTGATACTACATGTCCTGTACTGCTCTTACATGTATTAGTGAGGTGCAGGCAGTGATTGGTGGTCTATAGCATGTCTTTACAGTACAGTGCAGTACTACATGTCGTGTACTTCTCTTACTTGCCATTATTATTATTATTATTATTATTATTATTATTATTAATTTTAAAGCGCCATTGATTCCAGGGTGTTGTATATTCAAGGGGAGTTTTATACATAACTAATGTCAAACAAGTAACTACATGTCGTGTACTTCTCTTACTTGCCATTATTATTATTATTATTATTATTATTATTATTATTATTATTATTAATTTTAAAGCGCCATTGATTCCAGGGTGTTGTATATTCAAGGGGAGTTTTATACATAACTAATGTCAAACAAGTACAATGGTGATGATAAATGACTAGCAACTGATACTTAGGGGAGAGAGGACCCTGCACACGAAGGCTTACAATCTAGAAGGAAGGCGGGTGGAGACAGAAGGTGTGGGGAAGACATGTTTGTGGGGCGGTGTACTGGTGGTGAGGTTATTGTGAGTTATAAGCAACCCTAAACAGATGGGTTTTCAGGTTGCTTTTGGAACTGGTGAAAGTTGGGAGAGTCTGAGGTGTTGAGGCAGTGAGTTCCAGCGTGTGGGGGAAGCACAAGCGAAGTCTTGGAGACGGTTATGTGAAGAGGTGACAAGAGGAGAGTGGAGAAGAAGGTCCTGTGAGGAGCGGAGATTGCGTGAGGGGAGATATCTGGAAATTAGAGCAGAGATGTATGGAGGAGTATGGAGAGATGTATGGAGGGGAGAGGTTATGGAGAGCCTTGTAGTTCATGGTTAGTAACTTGAAATGAATTCGCTAGGCAATGGGAGCCAGTGAGGGATTGACAGAAGGGAAAGGCAGAGAAGTAACGAGGAGAGAGGTGGATTAGATGGTCAGCAGAGTTGAAGAGGTGCATGCAGTGATTGAAGATCTAATAGCTGGTCTCTCCAATACAGTGCGTTACTAAATGTCGTGTACTGCTCATGCATGTATTAGCGAGGTGCATGCAGTGATTGTGGGTCTAGTAGTACCTCTCTACAGTATAGCAAGGTATAACATGTCTATAACACCTCACTATTGTACAGTCATCTATTAACATCAGTCATTCATCAGACATCTATAAACCATTTCAGGGCCCCATACAGTGAAAATAAAATAGGCCCCCACCCATTACTATTTCCTATTTTGTAACATATTTGTGGGCCACTTTTTGATTAAGACCCCTGACAGGAGTACTGTCCGTACTGCCCTGTTGGCACCCATGGCTGTAGCAGCTGCTATGGGGACAAGCATCCTGAGGTGTCCCAAAAGCCCCTCTGACACATAAGAAGGCACTGGTACTGGAATCGGTTCTACTTATATACTACACCATTAAAAACAACATTTAAAAACATCAGTAATTATGGGTAAGTAATTTTAACTTCACTTTTTTATGTTTAATTCATTATCTTTATTAAATTCTTAACCTTTATTTTTTATTATTTAACCCTACAAAACCGTCCCTACGAGTAGGGAGTTGGGGAGACTTAAAGGTACACGCTCCACCTACACTCTTCATTAAGACCATAAGGCGCTAGGGTCTGTAACTGGTTAATCCAGTAGACTTCTCTCCTTAATAATTGTGTTGTTATATTTTCAGTTGTACTGCTCTGAATTTCCTCTATGACACACCATTTTAGGTCGCATACATTGTGTCGGCACTCATAAAAATGTCGTGCGACTGTGGATTCTCCAAATTTTTTTACCTGTGTTTTTTTATCCCTATTCTCCATAGCACTTTTCTCTTCTACTTTCGCCATTTTATTTTTATACAGTCTGATCTGGGACCTATGTTCGTTAAGCCTTATCTTAATTTTCCTCAATTTTCCTACATAAGATTTTCCGCACGGGCATTTCAACATGTATATTACTTTTTCAGCATTACATGTATAAAAGCCCCTTAACTGAATTTCGTACCCCTTTGTTGGATGGTTTATGGAACTACCTTTTATGATACTACTACAATTTTGGCACGATAAGCAAGGGAATGTTCCTCGTTTCTGTGTATCTAGGAATTGTTGTTTATTCACATGAGGCATTTTTTTGTATGTCAGATTGAATAATATGATTACCCACTGTTTTGCCTTTGCAATATATGAATCTGGGTCTCTCTGCAAATAACTTGCTATATACAGGGTCATTTTGTAGTATTCTCCAATTTTTTAAAATACTATTCTTAATTAGATTTGCATGTTTGTCATACTTAGAAATGAAATCCAGTTTGTATTCCATTTGTTTCTGTGTTTTTTTTACCTATTTCATCTCCTGTTCTACGTACTGATTCCTCATCATACCCTCGAGCAATTAATTTCTCTATTATTTTTACTTTTTGATCGTTGTATGATGTGTCAGATGTACAAATCCTTCTTGCACGAAGGAATTGCCCCTTAGGAATTCCCTTAAATGTGCTCGGGCATGATAACTGTCTGTCCTCAATAGATTATTTCTATCTGTTACTTTTGAATACAATGTAGTATTTAGTTTGTTCTGCTCCTTTGTAATAGATACATCTAAATAATTGACTGTAGTTGGATGTTTTGTCACTGTGAATTCCAAAAGCGGGTGTATGGTATTGATATATGTATCAAATTGTTCCAGTTCCACTTCAGTTCCAGTCCAAAGCATGAACACGTCACCCACAAATCTGAGCCACAGTAAGATGTTCTGACTGTGTACTCCGTGGGTGATTTGTTCACACTCTATCTTATTCATGTATATGTTTGCAAAACTTGGGGCTGCTGGGCTCCCCATCGAGGTCCCTTGTTTTTGTAGGAACACATCTGTCCCAATACGAAAATAATTTTTAGTTAAAATGATCTCCAATAGGGTGATCAAGAAGGTTATTTCTGCATTTGTCTGTTTGGGATCTTCACTAAGTTTTTCTCTCACTGCTTCTATGCCATCATTAGTAGGTATATTTGTGTACAAGCTTTTTACGTCATAAGTGCACAACATTGTAACCTTACTTACGTCCAAAGACTCAATACGATCTAGAAAATCGTTTGTGTCCTTCAGACAGTAAGGAAGGCGTGTCACTATTTTCTGTAGATAACTATCTACAAAAATTGCAATAGGATAAAATAAGGACCCCAGTCCTGAGATGATAGGTCGTCCAGAGGGCCGTTCTAGATTTTTGTGTTTTTTGGGTACTAAATACATAATCGGTGTCCTAGGATGTTCCGTGATTAACATGTTACTGATCTTTTTACTAATGATTCCCTGTTCTTCCGCTTCATAAATGATTGTATCTATTTCACTTTTAAATGCTTCGGTGGGATCTCTATCTAATAGTAAATATACATCCGGATTGTCAAGTTGTGTTCGAGCCTCATTGAGGTAGAATTCCTTGTCCATCAGGACAGTTGCTCCCCTTTGTCAGCTTTCTTCACTATCAAAGTTTTATCTTCTTTGAGTTTTTTTAATGCATTAATCTCCTCTCTTGTCATGTTATATTTCTCACTTGTTGCCACCTTTTCCCATTTCTCTAATACCTCTGCCTTCACTAAATTCTGAAAGGTTTCTAGTGATGCATTGGAAACGTCAGGATCATATTTGCTCTTCTTCAATAATTTAGATGGTATCATGCTCTCTACTTTATTTTGTGTTTTTCCAAATTGCATTTTCAATCTTATTTTGCGACAAAATTTGTCCAATTCAAAATCAAATTTCGACATCCGATTTGTGGGGACAAAGTTCAGTCCTTATTAATTGCTCTTCCTTGTACTTCCGATATATCTTTAGAAGAAATGTTCACTACCAGATCATTTATGGCTTCTTTTTTGTGTTCTTCCTCGGGCGTAATTTTCTGGTGCCTTCTAGTGTGTCCAGGGATTCTGCGCTCGTAGATTCCTTTTCTTTCACCTTGTTGTCTAAAAAAAGGTCTTTTTTCTGTTTGCTTTTCACGTTCTCTATCACCGGATTTGTATTTGCATTGGAGTTTCCACTGGTATCCGATTCTATGGATGTTGTATCTGGATGATTATATTTCTTCCATCCTCTATATTTCGATCTTTCAGAGGACCATGTATATACTCTTTCAGATAGGTAATCTTTGGTGTCTCTTTCGAATTTTTTTTTAGTTTAGTTACCATCATTTCTTCTCTCAGAGTCTGCATGGACTTTTTTTTTCCGCTTGCTTCTGTGTGAACAGCTCCAGCTTAGTATCGTGGAACTCCTTTTCAATCTTTTCAATCTCTGTTCTTAAATGGTTAATAGCTTTATGCAGGTGTTGCACGGTGAGGAACAGTAGATCCAAGGAGTACCTGTTGGTCTGTTTAGTATATAAGTAGAACATCCCAGAATGCTTGACAAAGGGGGCGGACCCCGAAACGTAGCAGGTGCAAACGAGCACGGAGGTGATGGAGGCTACACACTCAGAGGAACAACAGGTCTCAGCTTGTGAATAAGTCTGCATGGACTGAAAGGTTGGACTTTGAATCTTACCCTGTAACGGTTACCTATTCATATACTTTTTAAAAAGTTTCTATTGTGCTATATATGCATATATTTTTTGTATCGATTAAAAAGAAAGAAAAAGTTTACAGTATCGTGGCAATAGTATATATGAAGTTTGCGCATATTGGGATTGGGAAATAATACAACTGAGCCACTATATGGTAACTGGGGATGTACCACTAACTGAGTGAGACTACGGTCATGAAGGGGTGCCAATAGGGCAGTACTCCTGTCAGGGCCCCTAATCAAAGAGGGCCCCACTGATATGTTAAAAAATAGGAACTAGTAATGGGTGGGAGCCCCATTTGATTTAGCTGCATGGGGCCCTGAAACAGTTTATTGATGACTGATGGCAGCCCTGGCTACCACTGAACCCGCTCTCACTATGACCCTGCAAGCGGAACCTCCATGTTCCCCATTGGGATATTCTTGCTGCCACCACATATATGACATGTTCTTGGGCCTTTGTGAAAAAAGTGAAATGAGGCTCCTGCCAGTTATCAATCAAATGGGGCTCCAACCCAGTACTAGTTCCTATTATTTAACATATCAGTGGGCCCCTTTTTGATTAGGGCCCCTGACAGGAGTACTGCCCTATTGGCAACCCTGCCAGTTACCATGTGCCATTTCCAGTACCGGTGCATTCTTATGTGTCAAAGGGGCTTTTGGACCTCCTCAGGCTGCAGGGCCCCGTAGCAGCTGTTACCGCTGCACCTCCTATAGATATGCCCCTGCTTGCAAGCTGTCCTCCTCATCTTTTCAGTTAGCCATTGAAAGGAACGAAGTATTTTAGCCTCTCAGTCTTTTTCTGTCACTATTAGAGCCAAATTTTCTTCACTAAGTTGTTCCACGTATCCAGTTTACACTTCTGGATGCTAATTACAGCTTCTCCTCACATGTATAGATATAAAAATTAGCCAGAACATCTTCTCCCATTGACTTTAATGGGGTTCGAATTCGGTTTGAATTGAACTTCGCACTGAACGACTCTAAGTTTGAGGTTCGACTCGAACTCAAACTTTTTAGGGTTCGCTCATCACTACTCCTCACGTGATTGTTGTATTTCTTGTCTCTACACTAAGGCCCCCAGAGATGGAACCTGTAAAACGATTGGAAGTAAACCCATTTACCCCATAGGGCACACTGGAAAGTTGTGGGTGACAGGACATAATAGAATTCATGGGGCTCCATAGCAAAATGAGAGGGGGCCAAACCAACTAATGACAACAAACTAAAATAGTAGCATAAGAAGTAATAAATTGAGGTATAAATACTACCCTATATAAAAAAAAAATCTAAATAGTAATGGTGGAGAGCAGAAAGCCACCAACTACTTGTTTCATCAAAAGGAGAAAGGTTTTTAAATCCCTGATTTGGGGTCCTTCAATATTGGGTTTATAGCAGTCCTATGATGCTAGGCTATATTACCCCTATCCAAAAGGGAAACCACAAATGTAAAGGACGTAGGGGTGAAGGGCCCTTTGGGACTCTGGGTTGGTGCTGCTTATTCATCTGTCTGTGTGTTCTTAAGAGGTCAATTAGAAAAAGTTAAAGCAAAAGCCCAATATAAGAGAGAGCTGCTGAAAAATGTAAAGGGGGATTACCTCATTTTCCCCAAACTTAAATTACCATTATATATAGAAACAAATAACCAGCGAAACTCTTCTATATGCCCAAAAACAAAAGTAGCAACTTTCCAGAAAAAAATCTTTACAAAATAAAATTTTCCTCAACCTTGACATCTGGGAACCCTATTGAAAACAGGGAAACGATAGCCCCCATATCCCCAAAAAAATTTAGGGTAAAAAATAAATCAAAGGAACTTGAAAAAAATGTGAAGCAGATATTTCTTTTAAAAAACCCTCATATAAAAATTTGAATACCCATAAGAATATGAATAACTGTTTTAATTATCAGAAAGAGGGGAAAATTTTAAAAAAAATTTTGTTTTCCAATAAAAAATAAATTGAGGGTTTTGGAAAAGTATATCTGTGATTCAAAAACTTATCTAGGGTAGAAAAAACAAACAGAAGGGAGTAATTCATCCGTAATACGAAAATTTTAAACAATGTAATAAAAGGGGACACAAATGAAACATAAAGGGGATCTCCAATAAGGAAAAAAAAAAGGAAACCCACAGGGGTAAAAGTGAAAGGATTTATAAAACAAAAAATTAGGGTAAATCATTTTTTTTAAGGTGGGCGGAAAACGAAGAGGGGGACAAGGGGGAGGCAATTTCCCAAAAAAGAAAAAATTAAGAACTGAAAGGAGAAAAAAGGGATGACCAAAATTTTTTAACTTAGTTCATATGTATTGAAGGGGGGAAAAAAATCTCTCTACTAAAAAGGACTAAAATTTGCCCATCATCTCATTTTAATTGTTTGACCCCTACAAGGGTGAAGAAGTTTATGCGAAATTTTGGGCTTGAAATTTTTTTTTTTCAAAAAAAAAAACAAAGGTGACAAAAGGATTAAAAAAATAACAATAATAAATTTTAAAATGTTTTTAATGTGCAATAAAAAAAAATAAAAAATAACATACCATTTTAAACCCAAAAATCAATTTTAAACCCTTTTAAAAATAAATTTTCGGAAAGCCTTTATATTTTTTTTAAATGCAGTGATTAATGTTAAAAGGAAAAAAAAAAATAGCAAAATTCACAAAATTAAAAAATACCGTAAGGATAACTTACTAATAGAAAGAAAAGATATTAAGTACAAGAAAATAATAATATCACGGGAAGCCCAGCGAAAAGGGGGGGGAAAGATGGTATTAGTCACCATATATATAAAAAAAGCATGCGGTTTTTCTGTCCCAAAAAACTAAAAAAATATTATCAATGCCCCAACACAACGTACTTCGGATTTAAAAAATGAGTCTTTATGGTTTTGAAAAAGGAATATTAACAAAAAAGGGAATTTGAATTTTTATATATAATAAAAACCCCAAAAATCTGGCTTTTTTAACTTTTGCCAAGACCCAAAAAGATAAATTAAACCCCCAGGAAAGACCCAAAAAAATGGGGTATGGGATGTTTATCTATAATCTATAGAATATGTAGATGCCCAAATCAGTCTACAGTTAAAAATTTCCCTGATATTTAAAGGAACAATCAATTCTTAATAAACCCAAAAAAATAAAAAGGAAGGATGACTATTTTCTTGTTACTTTAGACTAACCTCACTTATACTGTTATAAACAGGGAAAAGGTTGCAAATGTTAAACATTTTGAAAAAAAAAGTTTATTTAAATTGAAACAAAAAATTTAAAATTTTGTGGACTGTGAGCATTTATTTTAGAACAAAATTACTTTATTAAAATGGAAAAATTTTATTTACAACATGGGGGGTCCCCCATGGGGACAAATTCGCCCCGAGTTATGCCAATCCCTATGTGGGGTTGGGGGGGTCATGATCTATCCAAAAGGGTAAGTTAAGAGAACAAATAATACTCGGGAAAAATTCATAGACGATGTCTTTGATATGGAAGGATCTTTAGATTCATTAAATATGTTTAAAAAAAATTTAACAAAAATAATTTTTCCTTACATTTAACTATAAATTTAGTAAAAAGGCAGTACATTTTCTGGATATTAAAATTTTTATTCCCAAAAAATTCATCAAACTAAGAGCCCTCGGAAAAAAAACGGATACTAATAGTTTTAACCATACAATAGATGCCTTTATCTAGATGGCTCCAAACATACCAAAGGGCCCAATTTTTTAGAATCAAACGGAAAAATGTACAGAACAGAGACTAGGGAAAAGCAGACAAATATCTCCCAATTTTTAAGTGAGGAACAATAAGAGGGTTTAGAAGCAAAAAAGGAAGAAATAAAGAAGATCCCCCAAAAGTACTTTTAAATAAACTAAAAGCAATAAAGAGGAATATAAAATACTATAGGGAGGAGAATATAATAGAAAACAAAAAAACCCCAAATCCCCATTTATAACTCATTCTGATCATACAAAATTTTTAAAAAAAAATAATTTTTAAACAAAGGTCTTTTTTAAAACAGGATAAAATTATTTGGGGAATTTTTGTCAAAAATTTCCCGATTTATTTTTTAAAAAAGCAAGGATTTAGGTAATTTTTTAGCACCCAGGGTTAAAAAAAATGGTTTTAAAAACCTTTTAGTTAAAAAAAACCGCATAATGGGAGACACAGGAATTTTCCTGTTGGAAAATAACCCCTATAAAAGGTCCCGGTTTTTTATCATGTGGACATTTTATGCTGCCCACGTTGCCTGCTAATAAAAGTAAAAATTAAATTTTAGTAATGGAACTACCTTGAACGTTTTGAAATTAAAGATCAAATTTCAGTCAAACCCAAAAAGTAATATAGCGAAATATGCATGTGACAAAATATAATAGGTAGGACAAAACGTCCATTATATGTTCGTTTGAAAACATTTTTATAAAATTAGAAGGGTATTTTAGGGCATCCCCTATCCCGACTTTTTGCCCCGCATGAGAAATCCCTAAAAAAATGTAAAAAATTTTTTTTGGGAAATTTAACAAGTTAAATTAGGATGGAGGAAAGGGTCTTTTGGGGAAATGTTAGGATAGAAAAAAAATGGATTTTTAATTTAAATATCAGTACCAAATGGCCTTAATGTTTAATTGAAATATTTGCATTTTAAATAAGGAACACAATGCATGATGGTACTTGCATATATTTTTATTTTTAAGGATTTATTTAAGATTATATTTTTATTATTATTTTATCTTTTGGGGGTTTTTTACTTTTAAGGTTATATAATGTAGTGAGAAATTTTGTAAAATTTTTTTTTTTTATTTTGATAAAAAGATGAAAAAATTTTTTATTTAATTAAAGCTTTTACTAAACTGACAGAAAAAAAAGGGATGGGTTAAAGCTAGCTTTCAATTCCAATGCAACCCTGTGAAGGAAGCTTGATTTCTTCCAAAAAGGTTGGGGCTTTTATATTGGACAAGCCTCTGTATCTAGGGGAGTCACTTATCGCCCGTTAGTTTTAGTGTTGGAGACTGAGCGCTGCCGGGGGAGCGCTTGGTTAATTTGAACACGAACGTTCCCTTCCTTATTTGGGCAGTAAAAGTGGAATAATAGTTGATGTTTTTTTGGAAAGAGTTTTTTTGGGAGTTTCAAGAGTTCTTGTAATTTTTGGTGCTTTTTTGTGTATTTTATAATGATTTGTTGTGAGATCGGAGTTGATTAGGGTTTGAAGGGGCTTTGTGGACTAACCCCTGGGTCAGGTGTTCCCATTTCTTCAATCAGCAGTTTTTTGTTGACTATTTTATTTTCTGGGGAAATTGCTACATTTAGTTGGGGGGCTATAAAGAGTTAGCCCCTGGTGTCATTGTTTCTTTTTAATTGTTCTTAAGAGGTGCAGACAATTAGAAACCATAGTGCCCTGCCAAATATTTTTGTTGGCTGCAGGCTGCTATCAAGATATCAGTGAAGTGTCCTGCCATAGACACCTGATGACATGGGTGTGCTAGGGGTGCTTAGAGGTATGGCCTCATGCATTGTCATATTTGGGTTTGGTGAGCGGGTCGGGTGTAAAAGTCATTTTTTAGAGGGCCCACAAGCTGGTGCTGGGCCTGTAGTGCTGTTAAGATGGCCATGGGTATATATCCTGCATATTTCAATCTGCTGTGTATATACAGTATATATAACAGGTGAATTCGAACCCTTTTTCACATCACAGAAATATTTTGGTGAAATTATTTTTTCTCAGGCCGGGGGGCCTAAAAGCTAAAACCCCTGGCCTCAGAAGGGATATTGCTGGATGGCAAAACCCTTTTAATAAAGTGATTCTGTTGTTCAGTAGAGCAGTAAGGGGTATATAAACATACACTTACCTTATGTGTCAGGAAGGCACAACTCCCCAAATGCTTTGAGTCTCCAATGGGAAAGTCCACGTGGGGTCCGCTGTTAACACTGACAGCTAGCCTCCAGCAATGTATATGGAGGATAGCTTACTAGTAATCATATTGAAAACTGTAGCAGTTCTCAGAGCTTGCATAAAATAAAGCCCCGATTTTTTCTGGGTAAACAAGCTTTTTTGTTCTATACGACTTTCTGAGCAATACAGTTACCTTGATGCATAAGTGAGTGCTGTGGATTATTAATTCATATTTGTGTACTGTGAATTGCAATGTCCTCTCCCCTTGCACCGCCTTTGTTAGCCTGAGTGCTGGACACTCTTTAGAAAGGGAAAACCGTGTTTTGGGAAGAAAAAACCCTTCATCAGGTGCTTTCTCAGCCCAAAATGTGTTGGTCCATAGGAATGAGGTCACACTCTTAATTACCCACTGTTAAAAGCCTTGGCATTTATCATGCCACGCTTTGAGAACTGATAGAGTTTTTGATATGACTACATGGGTGAATTGAGCGTTTACTTAGGGAAAACAAAAAAAAA
>JAODAL010047072.1:0-30288 GCA_025379985.1 Phyllomedusa bahiana | reverse complement strand
CGGGGCCCCCAAACAACAATTTATTGGCCCCCCAATAAAAAAAATGGGGAGACTAAAAACCAAATTGGCCCCCCAAATAAAAACCCAAAATTTTTTGGACCCCCCACACAACAACCCCAAAGGAAACCCCCCCCTACAGGACACCATGGGCCCCCACTAAGCGACATCTGGACCCCTCATACAGGCGCATCATGGGCCCCCCTAAGAGACTCAGGAGCCCCCCCCTAAAAAGCGACTAGGAGCCCCCCCCGCTAAAAACCCCAAAATCATGGGCCCCCCCGCTACAAAAACATCAGGACCCCCGAACAAAACCCATGGAGCCCCCCTAAGGACCCCATGGACCCCCCACTAAAAGGAAATCAGGGGGCCCCCTACGCGAACATGGAGCCCCGTCAGGCTAAAGGACCCCCACAACCAAAAAAAAAAAACAGGAGCCCCACTACCAAACATCATGGACCCCCCCCAACAAAAACCCCTTTGGAAACCCCCCCTAAAACAACACATGGAGCCCCCCTAAACAACATCAGGGAGCCCCCCACTAAAACCAAAAAGGACCCCCCTTCAACAAAAACTGGAGCCCCCCTACAAAAAACACCAGGACCCCCCCTACAAAACATCTGGAGCCCCCCCTACAACAAAAACCATGGAGCCCCCCACAACAAACAACAAACCATGGAAAACCCCCCCCCCAAAGGGGCCCCCCCCCCCCCCCCCCCCACAAAAAACAACCCACCCCCTGGAGCCCCCCTAAAACACTCATGGGGCCCCCAATAAAACAACATCATGGAGCCCCCCCCAGCCATCATGGAGCCCCCGTCAGCATAAGGGGCCCCCCCGAAACTAAAAACACACCTGGAGCCCCCCTAAAAACAACATCCCCAAGGACCCCCTACAAACCATGGGCCCCACCACAAAATGGACCCCCCACTACACACCAAGACCCCTACAAAAACTTTGGAGCCCCCCTACAACAACACATGGAGCCCCAACAACACTCATGGAGCCCCCATACAGCACATCTAGCCCCACAACACACATGGACCCCCCACTACAACAACACCATGGAGCCCCCCCTCAGGACCAGGGACCCCCCTACAACAACACCCAGTGAGCCCCCACAAACAACCCATGGAGCCCCCCACAAAAACACCATGGACCCCCACAAACACACTGGAGCCCCCTACAAAAAACATATGGGCCCCCGCTACAAAAAACACCATGGACCCCCCCCCCACACAACGCACAGGAGCCCCCCTACACACATCATGGAGCCCCCACACACACATCATGGACCCCCCCCCCCCCCCCCCCCCCCCACACACATCATGGACCCCCCCTACACACACATGGACCCCCCCCGCACACACACAGGAGCCCCCACTACACAAATAAGGGACCCCCCCCCGCTACAACACTCTTGGGAGCCCCCCAAACCAAAAAAGCACATCATGGACCCCCGCTACACACATCAGGGAAAAGCCCCCTACAGCACATCAGGAGCCCCCCACACACACAGACGCCCCCCCTAAAAACGACATCATGGAGCCCCCACTACAACAACATCAGGAGCCCCCACAACACAAAAATCATGGACCCCCCGCAAAACACACATGGGCCCCCCTACCAACAAAATGAACCCCCCCCGCTACAACAACACAGGAGCCCCCACTACACACCATGAGCCCCCCCTACACAACATCAGGGAAAACCCCCCCTAAAAACAACACCATGGAGCCCCACTAACACCATGGCCCCCCGCTAAAAACAACCCCCCCCCAAAAACAAAAGGAGCCCCACTACAGCGACATCATGGCCCCCCGCTACAAGAAAATCATGGAGCCCCCCTACACACACATGGGCCCCCGCTACAAAACACAGGGACCCCGCTAAAAACACATGGGGGCCCCCCTAAACAACACCATGGAGCCCCCACTCAAAACACAGAAGCCCCCACACACAACACCAGGGGCCCCCCACTACAGCGAATCATAGAGCCCCCGCTACAGTGAATCATGGACCCCCCCACAAACAAAATCAGGGAGCCCCCACAACAACACCTGGAGCCCCCTACCAACACTGGACCCCCCACTAAAACAAATCTGGAGCCCCCCCCTACAGCGACTCATGGGCCCCACTACAACAAATCATGGGCCCCCCACAACAACACCAGGAGCCCCCCTACAACACACCAGGACCCCCCCTACCCCCAACCATGGAGCCCCCCAACAACACAACCCCCATGGAGCCCCCCTAAAACAACTCAGGACCCCCACTACAGCGACACATGGAGCCCCCGCTACAAAACACATGGACCCCCCCCACTAAAACAACAAGGAGCCCCACTACAACAACACAGGGAGCCCCCACACAACACCTGGAGCCCCCCCTAAAACACACATGGGCCCCCACAGCAACACAGGAGCCCCCCTACAACAACTTTGGACCCCCCCACTACACCATGGAGCCCCCCTACAGCGACATCAGGGGCCCAACACAACAACACCTGAGCCCACACTACAACAACATCATGGACCCCCATACAAAAACACCATGGAGCCCCGCACACAACATCGGGAGCCCCCCTTAAACAACACCATGGAGCCCCCTACAGGAATCATGGACCCCCCCTACAACAACACATGGGGGCCCCCACTACAACAACCCATGAGCCCCCCTAAAACAACACAGGGGAAGCCCCCCTACAAAACATTTTGACCCCCCCCCTACAACAACCCATGGAGCCCCCCCTACAACTTTTCATGGAGCCCCCCCTACAAAACAGGGAGCCCCCACTACAACAAACCATGGACCCCACACAACAACACAGGAGCCCCCCTACAAAAACAATGGACCCCCCGCTACAACAACACCAGGAGCCCCCTACAACAACACCAAGGAGCCCCCCCCACAACACATAGGACCCCCCCACTAAAAAACACCATGGAGCCCCCCTACAACAACACCATGGACCCCCCTCCCCCTCCCCCTACAGGACACAGGGAAACCCCACCCCCCCAGGAGACAAAAAAATTGGAGCCCCCCAAAAACACTCAGGACCCCCGCTACAACAACACCATGGAGCCCCCACAAAGGACTCAGGACCCCCCTACAAAACATCTGGAGCCCCCACTAAAACAACACATGGGCCCCGCTACAAAAAACCATGGAGCCCCCCCCCAACAAAAAATCATGGAGCCCCCGCTACAACAACACCATGGAGCCCCCCCTAAAAAACCATCATGGGCCCCCGCACAACAAAAACAGGAGCCCCCGCTACAAACAAACCTGGACCCACACACACAACACCATGGAGCCCCCCTACAACAACATCATGGACCCCCACTACGGACTCGGGAACCCCCCCGCTACAAGAATAAAGGAGCCCCCACTACACAACACCAGGGGAGCCCCCGCTACAACAACACTTGAGCCCCGCTACATTTAAAATCATGGAGCCCCCCACAAACAACACCATGGACCCCCCCACTCAAACAACATAAGGAGCCCCCTACAACAACCCCCATGGACCCCCGCTCAACAACATCATGGAGCCCCCACTCAGCGACACATGGAGCCCCCCGCTACAGCACATCATGGAGCCCTCACTACAACAACATCATGGACCCCCCCATACAACACCAGGGGACCCCCCACTACAAAACCCATGGAGCCCCCCCACAACGCACACCAGGGAGCCCCCACTACACGAATAAAGGGCCCCCCACTACAGCGACATCATGGAGACCTCGCTACAACAACATCTGGAGTCCCGCACAATAACACATAAAACCCCCCACTACAACAACCCATGAAGCCCCACTACAACATCAGGACCCCCACTACAACAACACCAGGGAGCCCCACACAGCGACACCATGGACCCCCGCAAACAACATGGGGCCCCCACTACAAAAACATCATGGGAGCCCCCCTACGCGACATCAGGGCCCCCCTTAAAAAAACACCTGGAGCCCCCACAACAACACCAGGACCCCCCACACAACAACATCATGGAGCCCCCCCACAACAACATCATGACCCCCTACAAAACATCGTGGGGTTAAAGGGGGCCCCCCGCTACAACAACATAAAGGAGCCCCCCTCAAGACATCATGGAGCCCCCTACAAAACATCTGGGCCCCATAAAACAACATCATAGAGCCCCCCACAGGGGACATCATGGACCCCCGGGTTTACATAAAACAAGCCCCCACTAAAATAAAATATCATGGAGCCCCCACTCAACAACACCATGGGCCCCCACTACAACAACTCAGGGAGCCCCACTACAGAGACATCAGGACCCCCCCTACAACAACATCATGGAGCCCCCGCACAACAACACATGGAGCCCCCACTACACGCACATGGAGCCCCCTAAAACAAATCATGGAGCCCCCCTACAACAAACCAGGGGGCCCCCCACACAGTGACACAGGGAACCCCCCGCTAAAAAGGACACAGGGGAGCCCCCACTACAACAACTCATAAAACCCCCCGCTACAGAAAATCATGGAGCCCCCCCTACAGGACATCATGGGCTCCCCCCCAAAACAACCCAGGAGCCCCCACTACAGCCATCAGGGACCCCCACTACAGAAAAACACCAGGGACCCCCGCTACAGAACACATGGAGCCCCCACAAAAGCAAATCATGGAGCCCCCCCCGCTACAACAACACCAGGGACCCCCCACACAACAACACATGGAGCCCCCACTCAACAACACCAGGAGCCCCCCCGCTACAACAAAAACCATGGAGCCCCCGCTACAGAGACATCAGGAGCCCCCACTACAGCGAATCAGGGAGCCCCCGCTACAAAAACCATGGGCCCCCCCCAAAAAAACCCCCCCCTAAACAACACCATGGGCCCCCCTAAAAAAAACACTTGGAGCCCCCCCCAAAAAAACCATGGAGCCCCCCACAACAACACATGGAGCCCCCACAACAACATCAGGGGACCCCCTCGCTAAAAACAACATCGGGGACCCCTCGCTACAACAACACCTGGGCCCCCCATTAACAAAAAAAATAACCCCACACTACAACAACACCAGGGAGCCCCGCTACAAAAAACCCAGGGCCCCCACTACAACAACATCGGGACCCCCCCACTACACGACATCATGGACCCCCACTACAAAAACCAGGGAGCCCCCTACAACAACACCATGGAGCCCCCGCTACAACAACACCATGGAGCCCCCACTACAGAGACATCATGGAGCCCCCGCTACAACAACATCATGGAGCCCTCGCTACAACAACATCATGGAGCCCTCGCTACAACAACACCATGGAGCCCCCACTACAACAACACCATGGAGCCCCCACTACAACAACACCATGGAGCCCCCACTACAACAACACCATGGAGCCCCCACTACAACAACACCATGGAGCCCCCACTACAACAACATCATGGAGCCCAATTACAAAAAACCAAATGGAGCCCCCACTACAACAACACCATGGAGACCCCACTACATCGACATCATGGAGCCCACACTACAACAACACCATGGAGCCCCCACTACAACGACATCATGGAGCCCACACTACAACAACACCATGGAGCCCCCACTACAACAACACCATGGAGCCCCCACTACAACAACACCATGGAGCCCCCACTACAACAACATCATGGAGCCCCCACTACAGCGACATCATGGAGCCCCCGCTACAGCGACATCATGGAGCCCCCACTACAACAACACCATGGAGCCCCCACTACAACAACACCATGGAGCCCCCACTACAACAACATCATGGAGCCCCCACTACAACAACATCATGGAGCCCCCACTACAACAACATCATGGAGCCCCCACTACAACAACACCATGGAGCCCCCACTACAACAACACCATGGAGCCCCCACTACAGCGACATCATGGAGCCCCCACTACAACA
Organism: Phyllomedusa bahiana; assembly: GCA_025379985.1. Taxonomy (NCBI): domain Eukaryota; kingdom Metazoa; phylum Chordata; class Amphibia; order Anura; family Hylidae; genus Phyllomedusa; species Phyllomedusa bahiana. The sequence goes on along the minus strand of JAODAL010047072.1, from coordinate 24,371 downwards.
ACACCATGGAGCCCCCGCTACAACAACACCATGGAGACCCCACTACAACAACACCATGGAGACCCCACTACAACAACACCATGGAGCCCACACTACAACAACACCATGGAGCCCCCACTACAACAACACCATGGAGACCCCACAACAACAACATCATGGAGCCCCCACTACAACAACACCATGGAGACCCCACAACAACAACATCATGGAGCCCCCACTACAACAACACCATGGAGACCCCACAACAACAACATCATGGAGCCCCCACTACAACAACACCATGGAGCCCCCACTACAACAACACCATGGAGACCCCACAACAACAACATCATGGAGCCCCCACTACAACAACATCATGGAGCCCCCACTACAACAACACCATGGAGACCCCACAACAACAACATCATGGAGCCCCCACTACAGCGACATCATGGAGCCCCCACTACAACAACATCATGGAGCCCCCGCTACAACAACATCATGGAGCCCCCACTACAACAACATCATGGAGCCCCCACTACAACAACACCATGGAGCCCCCACTACAACAACATCATGGAGCCCCCACTACAACAACATCATGGAGCCCCCACTACAGCGACATCATGGAGCCCCCGCTACAACAACACCATGGAAACCCCACAACAACAACATCATGGAGCCCCCGCTACAACAACATCATGGAGCCCCCACTACAACAACACCATGGAGACCCCACAACAACAACATCATGGAGCCCCCACTACAGAGACATCATGGAGCCCCCGCTACAGCGACATCATGGAGCCCCCGCTACAACAACATCATGGAGCCCCCACTACAACAACACCATGGAGCCCCCACTACAACAACATCATGGAGCCCACTACAAAACATATGGAGCCCCACTACAGCGACATCATGGAGCCCACACTACAACAACACCATGGAGCCCCCACTACAACAACACCATGGAGCCCCCACTACAACAACACCATGGAGCCCCCACTACAACAACATCATGGAGCCCCCACTACAACAACACCATGGAGCCCCCACTACAACAACACCATGGAGCCCCCGCTACAGCGACATCATGGAGCCCACACTACAACAACACCATGGAGCCCCCACTACAACAACACCATGGAGACCCCACAACAACAACATCATGGAGCCCCCACTACAACAACACCATGGAGACCCCACAACAACAACATCATGGAGCCCCCACTACAACAACATCATGGAGCCCCCGCTACAACAACATCATGGAGCCCCCACTACAGCGACATCATGGAGCCCCCACTACAACAACACCATGGAGACCCCACAACAACAACATCATGGAGCCCCCGCTACAACAACATCATGGAGCCCCCGCTACAACAACACCATGGAGCCCCCACTACAACAACACCATGGAGCCCCCACTACAACAACATCATGGAGCCCTCGCTACAACAACATCATGGAGCCCTCGCTACAACAACACCATGGAGCCCCCACTACAACAACACCATGGAGCCCACACTACAACAACAACATGGAGCCCCCACAACAAACAAAAACCAAAAATGGAGCCCCCTCTACAACAACATCATGGAGCCCCCACTACAGTGACATCATGGAACCCCCGCTACAGAGACATCATGGAGCCCCCACTACAACAAAAATGGAGCCCCACACACAACACATGGAGCCCCCCTAAAACAACATCATGGAGCCCCACTACAACAACCCAGGGGAGCCCCCCTAAAAACCTCATGGAGCCCCCGCCAAAAACCAGGAGCCCCCACAAAAACAACATCAGGGAGCCCCCTACAAAAACAAAAGGACCCCCCACTACAAAAAACACCATGGAGCCCCCCCACTAAAACCACCAGGAGCCCCACACAACAACACCATGGAGCCCCCACAAAAAAAGGGGCCCCTCCCAAAATTGGACCCCCCCTACAACAACCCATGGAGCCCCCCTAAAAACAACACCATGGAGCCCCACTAAAACAACACATGGACCCCCCTACAACAACAAATGGGCCCCCTACAACAAACACCAGGACCCCCCCTTTCACACCCAGGACCCCCCTACAACAACACATGGAGCCCCATAAACAACACCAGGGAGCCCCCCACAACAAACAATGGAGCCCCCAAAAACAACATCATGGGCCCCCCTACAAAACCCCCATGGAGCCCCCCTAAAACAACACAGGAGCCCCCCTCAACAACACCATGGGCCCCACACAACAACACATGGAGCCCCCTACAACAAACATGGAGCCCCTAAACAACACCAGGGCCCCCACAAAACAACAGGGAGCCCCCAAAACAAAAAACACAGCAGCCCCATACAAAACATCATGGAGCCCCCGCTACAACAACATCATGGAGCCCCCGCTACAATAACATCATGGAGCCCCCGCTACAACAACATCATGGAGCCCCAGCTACCCATTTATCATGGCCCCACTAGCTAATATGGAGGCCTACTACGGATCAATTTCATCATTGCAGCCCCGACTCACAGCGACATCATAGGATCTTGCCCCGCTACCGCGACTTTCATTGGTGCCCTCTCGTACATCGTCTTCATCTGGAGCCCCCACTACAACGACATCATGGAGCCCTCGATACAACAACATCATGGAGCCCTAGCCCCCATTTATACATCGCCCCCATTGTCTATAATTGTGAGGTGTTACAGTGGGTACATATTGGTTGATCTGGCAGCAGACTCCAGGACTCAACAGGGTTCATTCTATGAGGGATTATTTTGCAAACCCACAGCTTTTCCGTCGCTTTGCTTTGTGTTGCTTCACTTTCCTTCTGTATCATTTCTCCGTTCTTCTCATTGTTCTTGTTGGACCATATTCTGATGGGAAATTTGCTGCCACTCTGCAGCGCCTCCTCATGGACTCCCTGAGCCTTACAACGTGACTGGGATTAGAGCCAGCCAGATACTTATCTGCAGAGGCTGCTTTGGGGGGTTCACCCCACTTATGCCCCATAAGCCTTGCAATGTGACTGGGATTAGAGCCAACCAGATAGTCATCTGCAGACAACTGTTTCTGGGGATTTGCCCCTCATACGATCCATGAGCCTTGCAACGTGACTGGGATTAGAGCCAACCAGATACTCTTCTGCAGACAACTGTTTCTGGGTATAGGACTAGTTGGCCGGGTGAGAAGCTCTGGACATAGTTTTTTGGATGATAGTACTACCCTGGCTTTCCTGCTGGGGCTTGAATTGTCCAATCTACCTCTATATGCCCCATCACTTGGGTGTTGACTATAACGTGCAGCCGACATCCTGGCATTGTAGATACCCCTATTGCTAACCCATGAAATGCCCCCATCAGTTGTGACTGTGGCCCAATGGAGGTTGCAGGTCTCCTGCTCATTACTTTCTATCTGCCACTACAAGTCCTGATGGGAGACGTCACCCTCTGCCCAGAGGCGATGATAAGACACAGCTTCCTCCGTCCTCCTTCTTCACCGCGTGTATCTCTGGGCCATCTCCTCACATCTCCAGCTCGTCTGCTGGATAAATGCTTGGCCTCCCCCGAGCGCTGCGGGTCCTTGTTTTCTAGGTTATGGGAAACCTGAATTTAGGATCATTAAATTCTTTCCATTGAGAACCATTACGCATCTTAACAGGGAGACAGGGAACAGTAAAGAGTCTTCCTTTCCCATTTCCTGATAATGGGCCAACAAGTAGAGTGAAGGAGCCGAAATATTTACCTACATCCAACCTGACTCTGCGGTCTCCGATACAGGGAGCGGCGGCTCAGGGTGAAGATCCGTGCGCCATGTTCTACAGCTGATACCGGGGAGTTTGTGCTGTAATTTCTGACGGTTTCCGAATGTTGATGAAGGAGATGGAAACCTTAATAGTGTAAGGGCAGTGGTGGACGCCAAACAGCCCCGGCCACCCCGGGACGTTCCCCAACAGTCACAGCAAGAGGCAACATGAAGCGCATCAATAAAAAGACGCTGGATGACTGGTCATGGACAGCGGGCAGACGGGGCCCGACTCAAATGTGGGTACAGAAGGGTAATAGCAATACATGTCCCAAGCTCACTGTCCCCATGCTGTCCCCCAAAAACTCTCATTATGTCTACTCCTAACACCAGAACCTCTATCTCTGATATTAACCTAAAGCTTTTCCCTCAAATATGTCCCTAAACTAACTTTCCCTATGCTGTCCCTCAAAAATGTGCCCTATGACTACTCCTAACACCAGAACCTATATCCCTGATATGAACCCTAAAGTTTTTCACTCAAATATGTCACTAAGCTACAACTGACCTTCATACAATAAGTGGATTAGAAACTAGGGAGTCTAGGGCATGGTCCAACAAAAATTAGACAAAGACCAAATCTATAATTCTCAAAAGCTTCAAATTCCAAAACTAGACCAAAAAAGACTGAGAATAAAAAAGATACTAAGATACTAACACAACTGACACTGGACAGAAAAACGGACAACAAGACAGACATAACACAGAAACTAAACAAACACAAAGCCTATAGTTCTCTAAAGCAACAAACTCCACAAATAGACCAACAAGAATGAACGTTGATGAAGGAGATGGAAACCTTAATAGTGTAAGGGCAGTGGTGGACACCAAACAGCCACCAGCAACACCGGGACGTTCCCCAGCAGTCACAGCAAGAGGCAATATGAACCGCGTCAATACAAAGACGCTGGATGACTGGCCAAGGAAAGCGGGCAGACGGGGGCAGGGGCCCGACTCAAATGTGGGTACGGAAAGGTAATAGCAATACATGTCCCAAGCTCACTGTCCCTATGCTGTCCCCCAAAAACTCTCATTATGACTACTCCTAACACCAGAACATCTATCTCTGATATTAACCTAAAGCTTTTCCCTCAAATATGTCCCTAGCCAACTGTCCCTACAATGTTCCTCAAATACTCATCCTATCACTACACCTAACCCTAACTCTATCCCTGATATTAAATTAACCCTAAAGCTTTTCCCTCAAATATGTCCCTAGATAACTGTCCCTATACTGTCCCTATGCTGTCCCCCCAAAACTCTCATTATGACTACTCCTAACACCAGAACCTCTATCTCTGATATTAACCTTAAGCTTTTCCCTCAAATATGTCCGTAAGCTAACTGTCCCTACAATGTTCCTCAAAAATGTGCCCTATGACTACCCCTAACACCAGAACCTCTATCCCTGATATGAACCCTAAAAGTTTTCACTCAAATATGTCCCTAAGCTAACTGTCCCTACAATGTTCCTCAAATACTCATCCTATCACTACACCTAACCATAACCCTAATATTGAATTAACCCTAAAGCTTTTCCCTCAAATATGTCCCTAGATAACTGTCCCTATGCTGTCCCTCAAAAACTTGCCCTATGACTACCCGAAACACCGGAACCTCTATCCCTGATATCACCCTAGCACCTTTCCCTCAAATATGTCCCCAAGCTAGAACTGACCTTAATACAACAAGTGGCTTAGAAACTAGGGAGTCCCAGGCAGGATCCAACAGAAACTAGACAAGCACCAAATTTATGGTTCTCAAAAGCTGCAAAGTCCAAAACGAGACCAACAAATCTGAGACAATAAAAAAGATACGAAGTCAAATACAACTGACAGACACTGGACAGAACAAACAACCACAGTAGAAATAGACAGGATCCCATCTACTATACTCTGCACAAAGTGCCCCATTCAGCTAAACTTTATAGAATCCTAATAAGCTCAGGTGTGTGGCCAGGTCAGCTGAGAAGCAAGGATTCTGAGCAGTTGCAACACTTCCAAACAAACACAGACAACAAGACAGACGTAAAACATACTCCTTCAGGAGAGGACAAAACTGCAGCAGAATTCCTGCCATTCAAGCTGATTTCCTGGGTAATAGACTGTGGACTGCAGACTGACTGGGCCTTGGATCTGGAGGGTAACCCTGCGGGGGCCTGGATGTGGCATGCAGCCCCCTCTACCTTTGTGTTACATTGTAGAGCAAGAAACTACAGCTCATCCCAAATGTACGCAGCCCACATGCTGACTACTGCGCTGCCTTCCTGTGACAACCTGGCAATAAGGTTTTTATCCCACAGATTAGAAGCAATGGGCACTAGAGGTTTGGAATAAATGATGGCATTAACCCTTTCCTGACAGCTGGTCATAATATTATGGCTCTTCGATTTTTTTTTCCCCCTCCTCGGCTTGCAGGAGACATATCTATTTTATTTTTCCATCTACACAGACACATGAGGGCTTTTATTTTGTGGGACAAGATGGACTTTCTAATGGTGACATTCACTGCGCCACAGAATCTACTGGGAAACCAAAAAATATCTAAGTGGGGTAAAAAATTTTACGGTGTTCAATCTTCAGTATAAATTCTACAGTCGGTACAATCCCGGTGATGCCAAAAACGTAGGGTTTTCATGATGTTTAATTCTGTAAAGAAAAAACATTTCCCCATGTCTTAACTCCTTAACAACCGCCCACCGTCTTTTGACGCCTTTCAGGTCGTTCGTCTAGAGCAACGTCTTTTGACGCCGCAGCAGTACAAAGGGCGGGACTGTACTACACAGCCTTGATCCCAGCGCAGCTTCTGCAAGCACCGGGGAGCGGGGAAAATCTCCGCAACCCAGTGTTTTAACCGTTTGATTGCCACGAAATGTCACTGCAGCGTATTCAAAGGGTTTCCCTGCTCTGTCCGGTGATCGGAACGCCCGGTGACCTGACAGAGAACTGGGGAGAACGGCTGCACAGTCAGCCCTGGGGACCAAAAGTAGCCCCAAGACTGTCTGTGTAACAAGCCAGCGATCAGGGCAGACTGTGTGCTGCCCTGATCACTGCCTGTGTCAGTCTGACACAGATTATAATGTATGAGCATATATGAATATGCTAATACGTTACTAAGTTTAAAAAAAAGTAAAAAACATAAAAAGTGTAAAAAATAGAAAAAATAAATAAAATAAAAATAAATATTTAATAAAAAATAATTGAGTATATATTATCCACACGACCATAATCACCTTTAGAATTAATCTAACAAGTTATTAAGTGTGAAATGTGAATGGTGTAAAAAAAATGTAAAAAAACATAAAAACAAATGTAAAAAAAATTCAGTTATTTATAAGTGAACTTAAACTACTCCCCCATAAAGCACAACTTGTCTCAAATAAAACGAGGCCTCATCCAACTGCATCATTGAAAAAATACAAAAGTTACAACTGTTGAAACGCAAGGAGGCAAAAACTAAAACAATGTTCTGGTCATTCACTGCTGTCCAGGCGCCCGGCTTAAGGGGTTACATTTTCCCCGCGGCGCTACTTTCTGCAGCCGGTAACTTTTTTTCTGCTTTCCCTTCTGGACCTGAGTGATGTCGGACTTTTTAGGGGCTGATGTGTAGTTTTTACTGGCACCATTTTGGGATAGAGGCGACTTTTTGATACTTAGGGGATGTGAAACGACCCAATAAAAAGTAATTCTGGCGTTCGGAACAAACAATGTTCTATTTTAATAGATCGGACTTTTACGGACGCGGCGACGCTGATTATGGGGAACTTTTTATGGTATTTGTAAAATGGCAAAAGGGGCGTGTGCTAAACTTTTTAAATTTTTTATTAATTTTTGTACTTTTAGGGGCCGTTTACACGGCAGTGGACAAATAGCAGCCGGTTTGCTGGCCGGTATTTGCCCGGTTTTGCGGCTGTCCCCACGGCCGCAGGGGGGACGGCTTTTCTCCGCGATGAGCCCTCCCCCCTCCCATTGAGATGCACATGTTCCGTCCGGAAACCGGATGGAAGATTGTGCATGTTTAATGTTTTGTCGCCGGTCCGCCGGCGACAAAACCGCCGGGCGGAAAACCCGTGCAGTGGGGACAGTGGGGACTGCTGCACAGGTTTTGCATAGAGCACAATTGTGCTAAATTTTCGGCGGTTTTTCAGGTGGTCTGAAAAACCGCAAACCGGCGAAAAACCGGCGTGGGGACATGCCTTTAAACTGTTCAATGTTTGGCCGGCCCTTTTGCTAGTGGGGCAGGCCTTAATGTTAATTTCCGGGGGGGCCCTGCAGGGGGAACATCCTTCCCTTCAATGATTCCTGGGGCCCGTGGTGGACTGGCCTTAAGTTTTGTTTCCCTGGGCGGCCTTCATGGGGACATGTTCCCCGTTCAATGTTTTCCTGGGCGGCCCTTGAGTGGGGACATGGTTCCCCCGGAAAAATTTTTGGGGGGCCCTGTGCAGGGGAATGTTTTTAAATTTAATGATTTGGGGGGGCCCTGAGGGGGGACATGGCCTAATGTAAAGGTTTGGGCGCCCCCGGCCCCAGGGGGAGGCCCCTTCCGTTCATGATTCCTCCCCCCCCTTGGGGGACAGGGCCTAACCCGTTAAGATTTGGGCGGCCTGTGCGGGGGGGCAGGCTTAACCCTTTAAATGACCTGGGGGTGTGAAAGGGGGACATGGCCTTCCCGTTAAATGTTCCGGGCGGGTGAGTGGGGAATGCCTTAACCTGTTAAATGATTCCGGGGGCCGTGCGTGGGGCTGCCAACCCCGTTCATGTTTCCGGGCGGCCCCGGCAGTGGGGACAGGGCCCTTAAACCGTTAAATGATTTCCTGGGCGGCCCGGCAGGGGGGGAAGCCTTACCCGTTCAATGATTCCTGGGGGCTGGCAGTGGGGACGGGCCTTAACCCGTTCAATGATTCCTGGGCGGCCCGTGCAGTGGGGCCATGGCCTTAACTGTTAAATGACCCGGGCGGCCCGTGCATGGGGACAGGGCCTTAAACCCGTTAATGATCCGGGGGGCCCGTGCAGTGGGGCGGGCCTTAACCCGTTCATGACCCCCTGGGGGCCCGTGCAGTGGGGACGGGCCTTAACCTGTTCAATGTTTCCGGGGGGGCCCTGCAGTGGGGACAGGCCTTAACCCCTTTTAAATGATCCGGGCGGCCCGGCTGGGACAGGGCCCTTTTTAACCCTGTTCAATGTTTTCCCTGGGGGCCCGTGCGTGGGGACACCCCTTTAACCGTTCAATGATTCCGGGGGCCCGGAGTGGGGACGGGCCTTTAACCCCGTTAATGATTCCTGGGGGCCCGGCAGTGGGGACGGGCCCTTAACGTTCAAGTTTCCCCTGGGCGGCCCGTGCAGTGGGGACATGGCCTTAACCCGTTCAATGATTCCTGGGCGGCCCGTGCAGTGGGGACATGGCCTTAAACCTGTTCGACTGGGGGGCCCCTTTGAGTGGGGCGGGCCCTTTAACCCTTTCAATGTTCCTGGGCGGCCGTGCAGTGGGGAAATGGCCCTTAACCCCCGCAATGTTTCCCTGGGGGCCCGGCAGTGGGGAAATGCTTTCCCCGTCATGATTTGGGGGGCCCGTGCAGTGGGGACATGGCCTTAACCCGTTCAATGATTCCTGGGCGGCCCGTGCAGTGGGGACATGGCCTTAACCTGTTCAATGATTCCTGGGCGGCCCGTGCAGTGGGGACATGGCCTTAACCTGTTCAATGATTCCTGGGCGGCCCGTGCGGGGGGGGGACTTTGGCCCTTAAACCCCTTTAAAAAGTTTCCCCTTGGGCCCCCCGTGCGTGGGGGACAGGGGCCTTCCCGTTAAAGTTCCGGGGGGCCCGTCAGTGGGGGGACATGGCCTTAACCGTTCAATGTTCCTGGGGGGGTGCAGGGGGGAAATGGCCTTCCCCGTTCAATGATTCCAGGGCGGCCCGTGCAGTGGGGACATGCTCTTAACCCGTTCAATGATTCCTGGGCGGCCCGTGCAGTGGGGACATGGCAAGTTCAATACCCCCGGGCGGCCCGGCGTGGGGCATGGCCTTAACCTGTTCTGATTCCTGGGCGGCCGTGCATTGGGGACTGGCCAAACCCCGTTCAATGATTCCGGGGCGGCCGTGCGTGGGGACTGGCTCAACCGTTCAATGATTTCCCCGGGGGGCCCGTTCAGTGGGGCGCTTTTTAACCGTTCAATGATTCCTGGGCGGCCTGCGTGGGGCCTGGGCCAAACCCGTTAAATGATTCCTGGGGGCCCCGTGCAGTGGGGAATCCTTAACCGTTCAATGTTTTCCTGGGGGGCCGTGAGTGGGGCTGGCCTTTAAACCGTTAAATGATTCTGGGCGGCCCCGTGCGTGGGGACGGGCCTTAACCGTTAAATGTTCCCGGGGGCCGTGCGGGGGGGACATGGCTTAACCTGTTAAAAGTTTCCCCTGGGGGCCTGTGCATTGGGGGACTGCTTTACCGTTCAATGATTCGGGCGGCCGTGCAGGGGGATTGCCTTAACCCTTTCAATGATTCCTGGGCGGCCCGTGCAGTGGGGACATGGCTTTCCCCGTTCAAGTTTCCCTGGGGGGCCCTTTGCAGTGGGGACAGGCCAAACCGTTAAAGATTCTGGGGGCCCTTTGCGTGGGGACTGCCTTAACCCGTTAAGATTCGGGGCGGCCGTGCAGGGGGGACGGCCCTTAAACCGTTCAATGTTTCCTGGGGGGCCCCGTGCGGGGGACTGGCCTTAACCCCGTTCATGATTCCTGGGCGGCCCGTGCAGGGGGGACATGGCCTTAAACTGTTCAAAATCCGGGGCGGCCGGCAGGGGGGAAACATGGCCTTAACCGTTCAGATTCCGGGGGCCGGCGTGGGGACAGGCCAACCGTTCAGACTGGGCGGCCCCGTGCAGGGGGGACGGGCCTTCCTGTTCAATGATTCCGGGGGCCCCGGCAGGGGGGACAGGGCCTTAACCGTTCAATTCCCTGGGGGGGCCCGTGCAGTGGGGGAAGGGCCCTTTAACCCTGTTCAATGTCCGGGGCGGCCCGTGCGGGGGGGACAGGCCTTTAACCTGTTCATGATTCTGGGGGGCCCCGTGCGGGGGGACAGGGCCCTTTAAACCCCGTTCTGATTCCTGGGGGGCCGTGCAGGGGGGCATGGTTTTAAATGTTCAATGATTCCCTGGGCGGCGTGCAGGGGGAATGGCTTTAAACCCTGTTCAGACCCCGGGGGCCCGTGCAGTGGGGACTGCTTTACCCTTTCAATGTTTCCTGGGCCCGTGCAGTGGGGATGCCTTTAACCTGTTAAATGATTCTGGGCGGCGTGCAGGGGGGGACAGGCCTTAAACCCCGTTAATGATTCTGGGGGCCCCGTGCAGTGGGGACAGGCCCTTAAACCTGTTAAGATTCCTGGGGGGCCCCGGCAGTGGGGAATGGCCTTAACCTTTTTCAATGATTCTGGGCGGCCGTGCAGGGGGGACATGGCCCTTAACCGTTTGATTCCGGGCGGCCGTGCAGTGGGGACATGGCCTTAACCTGTTCAATGACCTGGGGGGCCCCCGTGCAGGGGGGGAATGGCCTTAACTGTCAGTCCTGGGGGCCCCGGCGTGGGGACATGGCCTTAACCTGTTCAATGATTCCTGGGCGGCCCGTGCAGTGGGGACATGGCCTTAACCCGTTCAATGATTCCTGGGCGGCCCGTGCGTGGGGGGGCCCTTTAAAACCCGTTAAATGATTCCTGGGCGGCCGGAGTGGGGACGGGCCTTTAAACCCCTTTTCAGATTCCTGGGGGGCCCCGGTTTTTCGGGGGCCCTTTGCGGGGGGAAAATTGCTCTTAAACCTTTTTCAATGTTTTTCCCTGGGGGGGGGGGCCCGGGGCAGTGGGGACTTGCTTTTAAAAACTTTTCAATGATTCCTTGGGCGGCCTGTGCAGGGGGGAAAAGGCCCTTTAAAACCCCCCTGTTCAATGTTTTCCTGGGGGGGGCCCGGCAGTGGGGAAAAGGCCTTAAACCTTTAAAATGTTTTCCTGGGGGCCCCGGATTTGGGGACATGGCCTTAAACCTGTTAAAGGGTTTTTCCCGGGCGGCCCCCGTGCAGGGGGGGACTTTTGGCCCCTTAACCCCGTTTCAGTTTTCCTGGGCCCCTGCAGTGGGGAAAATTGGCCTTTAACCGTTCAAACCCCGGGGCGGCCCGTGCAGGGGGGCCCCTTTCCTTTAAAACCTGATCAGATTCCTTTTGGGCCCCTTTTGCGGGGGGGAAAAGGCCTTAACCCCGGGTTCAGATTCCGGGGGGGGGGGGGCCCGGGGCAGGGGGACATGGCCTTCCCCCCCCGTTAAAATGTTTCCTTTGGGCCCCGGGCAGTGGGGAGGGGGCCTTTAAAAAACCCTTTTTCAAAACCCCGGGGCCCGGCCCTTTCAGTGGGGACAGGGGCCAAAAAACCTTTCAATTCCTGGGGGGCCCTTGCATTTGGGGAAACGGGGCCCTTTAAAACCTGTTCAGAAAATTTCCGGGCCCCCGTGCAGTGGGGACATGGCCTTAAAACCTGTTAAAATGATCCCTTTTGGGGGCCCCCTTTTGCAGTGGGGACAGGGCCCTTTAAACCCTTTTAAAAAATGATTCCTGGGCGGCCCGGGTGCAGTGGGGACATGGGCCTTTAAAACCTTTTTTCAATGACTCCTGGGGGGGCCCGGGCATGGGGGAAAAGGCCCCAAAAACCCTTTTTAAATTTGTTTCCGGGGGGGGCCCCCTGAAATGGGGCCTTGCTTTTTAACCTCTAAAAAAATAATCGGGCGGGCCCCCTTTTCCCGGGGGCCCACCTTTAAAACCTTTCAATTTTTCCCCCGGGGCGGCCCCTTGCAGGGGGTAAAAAATGGCCTTAACCTTTAAAATGTTTTCCGGGGGCCCCGTTTGGGGCAGTGGGGCCCTTTGGTTTTAAACCCCTTTCAATGTTTCCCCCTGGGCGGCCCGGGGCGGGGGGGACAGGGCCCTTTAAACCCCCTTTTCAATGATTCCTGGGCGGCCCGTGCAGTGGGGACATGGCCTTAACCCGTTCAATAAACCCGGGGGGGGCCCGTCCCAGGGGGCCCCGGGCCTTAACCCATTCAATGATTCCTGGGGGGCCCCCGGGGGGGGAAAAGGGGGGGACATGGTTTTAAAACCTGTTTCAGTTTCCCGGGGGCGGCCTTTTGCGGGGGGGGAAAATCCCTTTTTAACCCCCTTCAATGATTCCTGGGCGCCCGTGCAGTGGGACTGCTCTTAACCGTTCAATGTTTTCCGGGCGGCCTGTCAGGGGGGACAGGGGCCTTTAAACCCCTTTTCCAATGATTCCTGGGCGGCCCCGTGCAGGGGGGGACATGCTTTTAAACCCTGTTCAGATTCCTGGGGGGCCCCCGGCAGGGGGGGGACAGGGCTAAACCCTTCAAAGGGTTTTCCGGGCCCCCTTTGCAGGGGGGCCCTGCTTTTAAAACCTTTTTAATAAATTCCTGGCGGCCCGGGGCCGTGGGGAAACAGGGCCCTTAACCTTTTCAGAATTCCTGGGGGGCCCCGTGCATTGGGGAACATGCTCTTAACCCTTCAAGATGCCCCCGGGGCGGCCCCGTGCAGTGGGGACTTTGCTCTTTAACCCTTTCAATGTTCCCGGGGGGCCCCCTGCAGGGGGGGACGTCTTAACCGGGTTAAATTCCCCCTTTGGGGGGCTGCCCGTGCAGGGGGGGAAAAGGGCCTTAAAACCTTTTTCAATGTTTTCCGGGGCGGCCCGTCAGGGGGGACATGCCTTAACCTTTTTCAATGATTCCGGGGCGGCCTCCCCCAATTTGGGGACATCCCCTTAAACCTTTTCAATATTCCTGGGGGGCCGGCAGGGGGGGAAACATGTTTCTTAACCTTTTCAATTTTCCCCTGGGGGGCCCGGGGCATGGGGACATGGCCTTAACCTTTTAATATACCTGGGCCCCCCCGGTGCAGGGGGACATCTCTTAAACCTGTTCAATGATTCCTGGGGGGCCCCGTGCAGGGGGGGACAGGGCCCTTTTAACCCTTTTCAATATTCTGGGCGGCCCGTGCGGGGGGAAACTTTCCATTAAAAACCTGTTCAATTCCGGGCGGGGGTGCAGGGGGGACAGGGCCCTTTAAACCCGTTCAATGTTTCCGGGCGGCCCGTGCGGGTTGGGGACAAGCTCTTAACCTTTTAAAATGTTTACCTGGGCGGCCCGTGCAGGGGGGTCAGGGTTTTAAACCTGTTCAATGATTCCTGGGCCCCGTGAAAGGGGAAAAACAGGGCCTTAACCCTGTTCAATAAACCCGGGGCGGCCCTTTGCAGGGGGAAAACATGGCCTTAACCTTTCAAGGGTTTCCTGGGGGGGCCCCTTTTGCAGGGGGAACATGGCCTTTAACCGGGTTCAATGTTTCCCCGGGGCGCCCGTGCGGGGGGAAATGCTTTTTTAAACCCCTTTAAAATGATTCCTGGCCCGGCCCCCGTGCATTGGGAAACATGCTTTTTTAACCTGTTCAATGATTCCTGGGCGGCCCGTGCAGTGGGGACATGGCCTTAACCTGTTCAATGATTCCTGGGCGGCCCGTGCAGTGGGGACATGGCCTTAACCCGTTCAATGATTCCTGGGCGGCCCGTGCAGTGGGGACATGCTCTTAACCCGTTCAATGATTCCTGGGCGGCCCGTGCAGTGGGGACATGCTCTTAACCTGTTCAATGATTCCTGGGCGGCCCGTGCAGTGGGGACATGGCCCTTAAACCCTTAAAATTTTCCGGCGGCCCGGCAGGGGGGGACAGGGCCTTTAACCGTTCAATTCCTGGGGGGCCCGGCAGGGGGGGAATGGCCTTAACCCTTCAATGTTTCCCGGGGGGCCCGTGCAGTGGGGCATGCTCTTAACCTTTAAGATACCTGGGCGGCCCGTGCAGGGGGGTCTGGTTAACCTTAAATGATTCCTGGGCGGCCCGTGCAGGGGGACACCCTTTTAAACCCTGTTAAAATATACCGGGGGGCCCTGCAGTGGGGACATGGCCTTAACCCTTTTTTCAATGTTTCCCCTGGGGGGCCCCTGCAGGGGACATGGCCAAAAACTTTTCAATGTTTCCAGGGCGGCCCTTTTGCATGGGGACAGGGCCAAACCTGTTAGATTCCAGGGGGCCCGTGCAGTGGGGACAGGGCCTTAAATTTCAATGATTCCGGGGCGCCCTGCAGTGGGCCTTAACCTTTTCAAGTTTCCTGGCGGCCCTGCAGTGGGGACAGGCCCTTTAACCTTTCAATGATTTGGGGGGCCTGTGCAGGGGGACAGGGCCTAACCCGTTCAATGATTCCTTGGCGGCCAGTGCAGTGGGGCTTAACCAGTTCAATGATTCCTGGGCGGCCCTGCAGTGCGGACATGGAAATAACCCTTAATGTTTCCCTGGGGGGGCCCGTGCATGGGGACAGGCCTTCCTTTAAATGATTCCTGGGGGCCCTGCAGTGGGGCTTAACCTTTTTAAGGATTCCTGGGTGGCCCGTGCAGTGGGGACATGCTCTTAACCTCTTCAATGATTCCTGGGCGGCCCGTGCAGTGGGGACATGCCCTTAACCTGTTCAATTTCCCTGGGCGGCCCGTGCAGTGGTGACATGGCCTTAACCTGTTCATTGATTCCATGGCGTCCCGAGCAGTGGGGACATGCTCTTAACCCGTTCAATGATTCCAGGGCGGCCCGTGCAGTGGGGACATGCTCTTAAACATTTTTTTTACGTTGGGGGAAAGTGAAAAAAAAATAATAGACATATTCGCACCTTTTTTTTTACCACAAAACTAGACCCAGTGCAAGCTCATCTCCGGGGTCAAACATAAGAGCCCCTCATCCGGGCCAAAGGGGTCAAATCACCTCTCCCCAACAGCACTGCATTTATTCCCTGTTATAATCAACAACCATGCGAGCAAGTTTAAACCCCAAATGCTTACCCTACCCCCCTCCACAAATTTTTAGTACAAACACTCCTGCGAGCATGTTCACCCCCGGGGTTTATTCCCCCCTCCTCTAAAACCTTATAACACAATACTCTTCAAACAGTGTTAAACCCCGGGTTGGTCAAAACCCCCCCTCTGTATTTCTAAGTAATCACACACACTCACTGCTGAAGTGTTAAACCCCCGGGTCTGTCTTTACCCCCCCTCTCTTCCCCTTTAGTAATCACAACCTCCTTGAGCGAGTTTTTCCCCCAGGTTTTTACTTTTTGGGGTTTTTAAAATTTCCCCCCCTTGTCCCCCCCCCTTGTACCCCTTATAATCACACCACTCCCTGCTGACAATTTCAACCCCGGGTGCTTGCATTCTACCCCCTCCCTGTCTTCTTTAACCAACACTCACTGCTGAGAGTGTTTCACCCCATCTTATTCTATCCCCCTTTTCCCCTTATAATCAAAAACATCATCTAAACGAGTTTCAACCCCAGTGCTGTCATTTCCACCCCCCTTTCTGTACCCTTGAAATCACAACACTCACTGCTAACAGTTTCCCGGGGTCTGCATTCTACTCCCTCCACTTACTCCTTAGTAATCCACACACTCATCTGAGAAATTTCAACCCGGGTCTGTCTTTTTTTCTACCCCTCCTCTCCCCCCCTTTTATATCAAACACCCATGCTACGATTTCCCCAACCCCATCTTATTCTATTTTCCCCTCCTCTGTATCCTTATAATCACACACACTACTCTACGGTTCCCCCCCGGGTCTTATTTACCCCTCCCTGTTTTTAAATCACACACACTACTTTTACGAGTGAACCCAGGGCTGAAATTCTCCTCCCCCTCTTCTCCTTATAATCACACCCCCTACTCTGAGCAGTTTAACCCGGGGTCTGTCATTACTCCCTCCTCTTACCCCTTAAACCCAACACACCATGCTGACAATTTTCCCCCCAGGTGCTGTCATTCATCCACCTCTTTACTCCTTAGAAAATCCACACATTTCTCGACGAGTGTCAACCCCGGGTGTTCATTAACCCCCTCCTCTTACTCCTTAGTAATCACAACATACTGCTAGGTAAAAACCCCAGTTTCATTTCTACCCCCCCTCTTTCCTTAGAATCCCCACCCCACTGTTTAACGAGGCCCCCCCCAGGTGCTTCATTTACCCCTCCTTTTATTTATTAATCAACACACCAGGGATAGTTTAAACCCCCAGTCTGTCATTCTCTCCCCCCTTTACTCCTTTAATACACACACCATGTGACGGTTCCCCCCCCGGGGCTCATTCTACCCCCCATCCTTGTATTTAGTAATCAACACACTCATGCGGCGAGTTTCCCCCCAGGTGCTGTCATTCACCCCTCCTTTACTCCTTAAAAACCACACACTAATGCTACGAGTGAAACCCCCATGCTGTCTTTTCTACCCCCTCCTTTACTCCTTAAAATCACCCCCACCATGCGGGGCGGGTAAACCCCGGTCTGTCTTTTTACCCCCCCTGTATCTTAGTAAACAACACACTGACTGGACGATTTCCCAACCCCAGTTCTGCCCATTCTACTCCCTCCCTTACCCCTTTAGTAATCACACACACTACTCAACAGGTCCAACCCCGGGTGTGTCTTCTATCCTGCCCCTCTGTACTCCTTAGAAATCACCCACATCATGCTGAGCGGGTGCCAAACCCCCCAGGTGCTGTAAAATTTACCCCCTTTCTCTGAAACTCCTTAGTAACACCACACCCCAGGGCTGAGCGAGTTTTCCCAACCCCAGGTGTGTTTCTACCCCTTCCCCTTTTTGCTCCTTAGAAATTACCCCCTCACTAATGTTTGACCCATTTTTTCTCCGATTTTCCCCCGGGATTTCCATGGAAGCGGTCCCTTTCCCTGTGTAAATTTCCTCTGATGCCCGTGAGATGAGATTTTTGGTGAAACTTTTTGGGTTTTTTCCCGGCCCCTCTTTTGGGGCAAGTTCTCTTGGTAAAAAAAATATGTGTTTTCGGGGTAAAAATTTTTTCCCTGCGTTGGATATAAAGGTCTTCTCTCTTGGTTAAATTCTTAAAGGTCTAGGGAAGTTTTAAAAGGGGTTTTTCTTTCCCAAAGCTGGTTCACAGAGCTACAGGCAGCTTCAGGCTCCCACTTCTGTTTAGGTGGGGTGGTTCTACAGTTCAGGCTCCCACTTCCTGTTTAGGGGGTGGGCGGTTCTAAAAGCCCCGGGTCCTTTGGTTGTGTCTCTTGTGTGGGGGGGGGTTTTAGGGCCCCAGGGTTGTTGGGGTCTCTGTAGTGCGGGGGGATTTGGGGCCCCCAAGTCTTTTTGTGTCTCTCTGTAGTCGGGGGGATTTAGGGCCCCACAGTCTTTTGGGTTTCTCTCTGTTAGTGGGGGGGATCTAGGGCCCCAGGGCCCTATTGTGTCTCTTTGTAGTGCGGGGGATTTGGGGCCCCGGGGTCTGTTGTGTCTCTCTTGTAGTGCGGGGGGGGGGGGGATTTAGGCCCAGGGTTCTGTTGTGTCTCTGTAGTGCGGGGGGATTTAGGGCCCCAGGGTCTGTTGCGTCTCTCTGTAGTGCGGGGGGGGGAGGTGGATTTAGGGCCCCAGGGTCTGTTGCGTCTCTCTGTAGTGCGGGGGGATTTAGGGCCCCAGGGTCTGTTGTGTCTCTCTGTAGTGCGGGGGGGGGGAGGTGGATTTCGGGCCCCAGGCTCTGTTGTGTCTCTCTGAAGTGCGGGGGGATTTAGGGCCCCAGGGTCTGTTGTGTCTCTCTGTAGTGCGGGGGGGGGGGGGATTTAGGGCCCCAGGGTCTGTTGCGTCTCTCTGTAGTGCGGGGGGATTTAGGACCCCAGGATCTGTTGTGTCTCTCTGTAGTGCGGGGGGATTTAGGCCCCACAGTCTGTTGTGTCTCTGTAGTGCGGGGGGATTTAGGGCCAAGTTGTTGTTCTCTGTAGTGCGGGGGGATTTAGGGCCCAGGGTCTTTTTGTGTCTCTCCGAAGTGCGGGGGGAAAATTTAGGGCCCAGGGTCTGTTGTGTCTCTCTGTAGTGCGGGGGGATTTAGGGCCCCAGGGTCTGTTGCGTCTCTGTAGTGCGGGGGGATTTAGGGCCCCAGTGTCTGTTGTGTCTCCCCGAAGTGGGGGGATTTAGGGCCCCAGGGTCTGTTGTGTCTCTCTGTAGTGCGGGGGGATTTAGGGCCCCAGGGTCTGTTGTGTCTCTCTGTAGTGCGGGGGGATTTAGGGCCCCAGGGTCTGTTGTGTCTCTCTGTAGTGCGGGTGGATTTAGGGCCCCACAGTCTGTTGTGTCTCTATGTAGTGCGGGGGGATTTAGGGCCCCAGGGTCTGTTGTGTCTCTCTGTAGTGCGGGGGGATTTAGGGCCCCACAGTCTGTTGTGTCTCTTTGTTGTGCGGGGGGGATTTAGGGCCCCAGGGTCTGTTGTGTCTCTAGTAGTGCGGGGGGATTTAGGGCCCCTGGGTCTGTTGTGTCTCTCTGTAGCGCAGGGGGATTTAGGGCCCCAGGGTCTGTGGTGTCTCTCTGTAGTGCGGGGGGATTTAGGGCCCCACAGTCTGTTGCGTCTCTCGGGAGTGCGGGGGGATTTAGGGCCCCTGGGTCTGTTGTGTCTCTTTGTAGTGCGGGGGGATTTAGGGCCCCTGGGTCTGTTGTGTCTCTCTGTAGTGCGGGTGGATTTAGGGCCCCAGTGTCTGTTGTGTCTGTCTGTTGTGCGGGGGGATTTAGGGCCCCAGGGTCTGTTGTGTCTCTCTGTAGTGCGGGGGGATTTAGGGCCCCAGGGTCTGTTGTGTCTCTCTGTAGTGCGGGTGGATTTAGGGCCCCTGGGTCTGTTGTGTCTCTTTGTAGTGCGGGGGGATTTAGGGCCCCACAGTCTGTTGCGTCTCTCTGTAGTGCGGGGGGATTTAGGGCCCCAGGGTCTGTTGTGTCTCTCTGTAGTGCGGGGGGATTTAGGGCCCCAGGGTCTGTTGTGTCTCTTTGTAGTGCGGGGGGGATTTAGGGCCCCAGGGTCTGTAGTGTCTCTCTGAACTGCGGGGGGATTTAGGGCCCCAGGGTCTGTTGTGTCTCTCTGTAGTGCGGGGGGATTTAGGGCCCCAGGGTCTGTTGTGTCTCTGTAGTGCGGGGGGATTTAGGGCCCCAGGGTCTGTTGTGTCTCTTTGTAGTGCGGGGGGTTTTGGGGCCCAGGGTCTTTTGTGCCCTTCTGAGTGCGGGGGGATTTGGGCCCCAGGTTTTTTGTGCTCTTTGTAGTGCTCGGGTTTTAGGCCCCAGGTCTCTTGTTTTCCTGTCGGGGGGATTAGGGCCCCAGGGTCTGTTGTGTCTTCTCTGGGTGGGGGGGGATTTGGGGGCCCCGGGTCTTTTCGTCTCTCTGTATCCCGGGGGATTTAGGGCCCGGGGTCTTTGGTCCTTTGTAGTGGGGGGGGATTTGGGCCCCGGGGTCTCTTGTGTCTTCTGTAGGGGGGGGATTTAGGCCCCGGGGGTCGTTGTGTTCTCTTAGGGGGGGGGTTTAGGGCCCCAGGGTCTTTGGTCTCTCTGTATGGGGGGGGATTTAGGGCCCCCCGGGGGTCTGTTTTTCTCTCTGTAGTGGGGGGGGGATTTGGGGCCCCGGGGTCTCTTGTGCTCTCTGTATTTGGGGGGGGATTTGGGGGCCCCCGGGCCTGTTGTTCTCTCTTAGGGGGGGTTTAGGGCCCCCGGGGTCTTTGTGTCCCTTAGTGGGGGGGGATTTGGGGCCCCAGGTCTTTGCGTCTCTCTGTGTGGGGGGGGATTTTGGGGCCCCGGTTGTTGGGGTCTTTGATGCGGGGGATTTGGGGCCCCAGGGTCTGTTTGTTCTTTGTAGTGGGGGGGATTTGGGCCCCAGGGCTTTTGCGCCTCCGAAGCGGGGGGGGTTTTTGGGCCCCCGGGGTCTTGGCCCTCTTTGTAGGGGGGGGATTTGGGGCCCCACAGCTGTTGTGTCTTTTTGTAGTGCGGGGGTATTAGGGCCCGGGGTCTGTTGCCCTCTCTGTACGGGGGGATTTAGGCAAGTTGGCAACTTTTAAAATTAAAAAAGAGGAGATTGCAGTGGGGGGTCGCGTAAACCCCCATAACCAGGTATGCACCTACGGGCGGTAGATGCCCCCTTGTGCCAAGAATGCCCCCTTGTACCCAAAGTAATGCCCCCTTGTAGCCAGGTAATCCCCCCCCTTTGTTAGCCGAGATGCCCCCCCCTGTTGCCAGGTATTTGCCCCCCCTCTTTGCCAGGTAATCCCCCCATTGTTTGCCAGGAAAGGCCCCTTTTGTAGCCAGGTATTCCCCCTTTGTTAGCCGGAGTGTCCCCTTGTTGCCAGGAGTCCCCCTTTCTGTTGCCGGGTAATGCCCCATTGTTAGCCGGGTTATTGCCCCCTTTTTACCCAGTATTCCCCCCTTTTGTTACCGGGTAGTGCCCCCTCGTTGCCGGGTAATGCCCCCAAATGTTAGCCGGGTTTTGCCCCCTTTTGACCAGGTAGTGCCCCCCCCGGCCGGGTAGTCCCCCCCATTGTTACCAGGTAGTGCCCCATTGTTAGCCAGTAATTCCCCCCCTTTTTTGCCGGGTAGTGCCCCCCTGTTGCCAGGTGTGCCCCCTCGTTGCCAGGGATGCCCCATTGTTAGCCGGGATTGCCCCCTTTGTTACCAGGAAAACCCCCCTTTGATAGCCAGGAGTGCCCCCTGTTGCCGGGTAGAGCCCCCATTGTTAGCCAGGTAATGCCCCTCTTTGCCAGGAGATGCCCCCATTGTTTGCCAGGTAGGCCCCCTGTTGCCAGGTAGTTGCCCCCTCTTTCCAGGTAGTCCCCCTTTTTTACCAGGAATGCCCCCATTGTGAGCCGGGAGATGCCCCCATTGTTTCCATATCCCCACCCCTGTGACAGGTAGGTCCCCCATGTTTGCCAGGTAGGCCCCCTCTGTTTCCAGTGACCCCCCCTTGTTTCCGGGTTTCCCCCTTTGTTCCCAGGTGATGCCCCCATTGTTCCGGGTAAGTGTCCCCATTTTTTTGCCAGGTAGTGCCCCTCTGTTGCCGGGTAGTCCCCCCCCGTTGCCGGGTAGTTGCCCCCCTGTTCCAGTAGTGCCCCATCGTTACCAGGTATGCCCCCATTGTGAGCCAGGTAAGCCCCCATTTTTTCCCAGGTAGTGCCCATTGTTGACAGGTAGGTCCCCCCCTTTGTTTCCCCGGGTATGCCCCCTCTTTTTCCGGGTTGATGCCCCCATTGTTTGCCTAGGCCCCCTCTTTGCCGGGTGATCCCCCCCTTGTTTTCCGGGTAGGTCCCCTCTGAGCCAGGTGATCCCCCCCTTTGTTAGCCAGGTAATCCCCCCCTCTTTGCCAGGTTTTTCCCCCCTCTGTTCCAGGTAATCCCCCCTTTGTTAGCCAGGTAGTGCCCCCTTTGTACCGGGTATTCCCCCTTTGTTAGCCAGGTGTGTCCCCTCTGTTGCCAGGTATGCCCTTCGTTCCCAGGTAGACCCCCCCATTGTTCCGGTATTGCCCCCATTTTTACCCAGGTATTGCCCCCTTTTTAGCCAGGTAGTGCCCCCCGTTGCCAGGTGATGCCCCCATTGTACCCGGGTTTGCCCCCTTTTGTTACCCAGGTAGTTCCCTCTTTTTCCCAGTAGTCCCCCATTTTAGCCGGGTATGCCCCCCTTTGTTACCCAAGGTATTTGCCCCCCTTTTTAGCCTATGCCCCCCCTTTGCCAGTGTGCCCCCTCTGTCCCAGGTAATCCCCCATTGTTAGCCAGGTATTCCCCCCTTTGTTGCCAGGTAGTGCCCCCTTTGTACCCCGGTAGGCCCCCCTCTGTTGCCGGGTAGATGCCCCCTTGTTAGCCGGGTAATCCCCCCTCTTTTGCCAGGTAGATCCCCCCATTGTTCCCAGGAGTCCCCCCTTTTCCCAGGTATTTTGCCCCCTCTTTGCCGTATCCCCCCTTTGTTACCCGGTAATCCCCTTTTGTGACCAGGTAGATCCCCCATTGTTTGCCGGTAGTCCCCACTTGTTGACAGGGAGCCCCCATTGTTTGCCAGGAGGCCCCCCTTTTTCAGGTGACCCCCCCATTTTTTGCCAGGTGTGCCCCCTCTGTTGCCAGTGAGCCCCCATTGCTTCCAGGTATGCCCCCATTTTTGCCAGTAGTGCCCCCTCGTTCCAGGTGACCCCCCCCCTGTTGCCTGTTGCCCCCCTGTTGCCGGGTAGTGCCCCCATTTTTAGCCAGTAACCCCCCCATTGTAGCCAGGTAGATGCCCCCATTGTTTCCAGGTAGGCCCCACCCCTGTTAAAGGTAGGTCCCCCCCATTGTTTCCCGGGTTGCCCCCTCTTTTTTCCGGTATCCCCCTTTTTGCCGTGTGCCCCCTCTTTTCCCCATGATCCCCCCATTTTTTTTCCGGTAGTGTCCCCTCTGTCCCAGGTAATCCCCCTCTGTTGCAGGTAGATGCCCCCTCTTTGCCATGATCCCCCCATTGTTTTCCGGTAGTCCCCCCATTTTTCCAGGTATGTCCCCATTGTTTCCGGTAGTGCCCCTCTGTTGCCAGGTAGTCCCCCCTTTGTTGCCAGGTAACCCCCCTAAAGCTAAAAAAAATAAAATAAAAAAACCCCCTCACCTGCCAGGCTCCTCAGCGCGGCCGCCCGGACGATCCCTAGGGAAGTGAGGCACCGCGTCACTCCCCCTGCGCCGCGACCTAAGTACGGCCACACCGTCCGGCGCGACAAAGGGGAAAGGGGGAGGGGGCGATCACGCTGCCCCCCCCGCACACCGGCCCGGGAAAAAAAAGGGGAGAAGGGGGAGGGGAGAGGGCGATCCCCCTGCCTCCCCCCGCACAGCGAGACTCCGGGGGGTGCGGGGACGCTGCGGCCCTTTATCTGCCTTTTGGGGAAAGGCCGGCGGCGCCAATACCGGGCCCCCCGGGGAAAAACCAAATCTCCCGGGAGGGGGGGGGGGGGGGGACCCCAAATACGGGGGCCCCCCCCGCCAAAAACGGGGGAGTTGGGATTATGATTTAGGGCCCCGGTCTGTTGTTCCTCTGTATCGGGGGGGTGGGGGACACGGGACCATCATGCCTGTAGGCCCCGGGGGCCCCTCTCTGTCCAGTCTCCTTGTGTCGCCCTCTCTGCCCAGTCTCCTTGTGTCGCCCTCTCTGCCCAGTCTCCTTGTGTCGCCCTCTCTGTCCAGTCTCCTTGTGTCGCCCTCTCTGTCCAGTCTCCTTTGGCCCTTCTGCCCAGCTCCTTGTTCCCGGCCTGCCCAGTCTCCTTGTGTCGCCCTCTCTGTCCAGTCTCCTTGTGTCGCCCTCTCTGCCCAGTCTCCTTGTGTCGCCCTCTCTGTCCAGTCTCCTTGTGTCGCCCTCTCTGTCCAGTCTCCTTGTGTCGCCCTCTCTGTCCAGTCTCCTTGTGTCGCCCTCTCTGCCCAGTCTCCTTGTGTCGCCCTCTCTGCCCAGTCTCCTTGTGTCGCCCCCCTGTCCATCTCCTTTGTGCCCTCTCTGCCCCTCTCCTTTTTCACCCCTCTTCCCCGTCCCTTGGTTTTGCCTCTCTGTCCAGTCTCCTTGTGTCACCGTCTCTGTCCAGTCTCCTTTTTCGCCGCCTTTTTCCCGTTTTGTTCGCCCCTCTGTCCAGTCTCCTTTTGTCGCCCTCTCTGTCCAGTCTCCATGTGTCCCCCTCCTGTCCAGTCTCCTTGTGTCGACGTCTCTGTCCAGTCTCCTTGTGTCGTCGTCTCTGACCAGTC
>JAODAL010047071.1:0-30289 GCA_025379985.1 Phyllomedusa bahiana | reverse complement strand
AGTGGGATTAGAGCAAGTGGGGGGGATTCAGAGCAGGAAATAAGAGCAGATGGGGGGATCAGAGCAGTGGAGTATTAGAGCAGGAGGGTGTTTTTGAGTTTGAAAGTGGGTAGAGAGGGAAGGTTCATAATGAGGGGAGGTAAAGTGGAGCTGCGCGTGTGTGTGCTATGTGTTCAGAGTAGGGGAGGGGGTTAGGGTACATTCATGCGATGGATTTTAACGCTGATTAATTTCAGCACTGAATTGTGTCATATCCTATCTGAAAATCAGCCCAGTATAGGCAGATATCCCTGTAGAAGGATTTGACACTTATTTTTGAGATGCCGATTTTCAGCCTCTTATGGATTGTAATGTGCGGCCACAGAATCCGCCTCAAAAAATGAACACATCAATTCTTGAAGCGCCGCGGTTGAAAATTTCAAAGCGCTGAAATGAAAATGCTGAGGAAAATCAGCGTCATTAACGACACACGATTTTCCTTAGCAACAATGTAAATGCAGATTGCCAGTCAGATTGGACACTGATTCTGGATGCAGATACGGTGCTGAATCCACCCCGAAATCCACGTCCAAATATCATTCGTGTGAACTAGGTGGTTATAGTGGGGAGGGAAGTTGTTAGAGTGGGAGAGGGGTTACAGTAGGGAAAAGGCATTACAGTAGGAGAGGTGGTGCTAATTCAGAGTGGGAGGGTTTGAGTGATTGGGATTAGGAGTGTTCAATGGGGAGCTGGGTTAGAGTGTTGAGGGAGAGAGGTGAAGGAAAGGTGAAAGAGGGGGTTTAGAGTGGGGGAGGGACACCATCTAGTGTTCAGGCAATATTGGTGACATCCCCTCCCCTCACAGACACCCAGCATTTCTATTGTGGTAGTGGTGCTTGGGACCCCGACGGCCTTCCCGTGGGGCTAGATAGGCAATTCATGTCGGAAAAGAGGGAGCGCGCGAGCGCGCGCGCCGAGGAGCGAGCGCGCTGGGTATGTGTAGATTTCCTTTTTTTCCCAGGTTTCCATTTTTGACTACGAAATCTCTCCATTACTATCGCTCGGGCTGTGGTGACAGACAGCGGTGGTTTCATTATTATCAGACAATTTCATCTTTGTTACATCTGTAAAGGTTTAGTCACTAACGGTGGTGATATGTGGTGGTAATTATTCTGTCACTATGTGGGTGGTGATAAGAGGACATGGTGTGCTGCTATTATTCAGTCATTATGTGGTGGTGATATGTGGTCATGGTGTGGTGGTATTATTTAGTCACTATGTGAATGTGATATGTGGTGAGCGCGAGACGTGTTTGTAGTATTATATTTTTAATCCACTATAGAAAAAAAATTGGTGGGGGGGGGTGGGTGGGGTGGGTGGGTGGGGGGGGTTTGGGGCGGGGGGGGGGGCGGTGGAGTGTGGGGGTTGGTTGGAGGGTGGGGGGGGGGGGGTGGGGGGGGGGGGGGTGGGGGGGGAACGCAAGAAGGAAGGATAAAGAATGGGGTGGGGAGGGGGAGAGGTGGGGGGGGGGGTGGGGGGGGGGGGTGGGGGGGGAACAAAAAAGAAATTGGTGGAAGGGGGGAAGGGGAGTAATAATGAAGAACTACAGGCAAAAACGGAGAAAAAAAAAAAAGAAACGGCGGGTGGGGTACTGTGGTGGGGGGGGGTGACTTAGAGGGGGGGGGGGGTGTGTATGGCGTGGGCGGGGGAGGGAGAGGGTGGGGTGGGAGCTTATAAAAACTAAGTCAAGAGGACAAACGGGAAAGGGGGAACGAAACAATACAAATTGTGGTGGTGGTGGGGTGGGGGGAGGAAGGCGTTGGGGGGGAATGTGGTAAGGGAATAGATGGGGAGGGGGGGATGAAGGGAGGTAGGAGGCGTGGGGAGGGGGGGGGTGGCGGGGGGGGGGGGGGGGGGGGGATGAGATGGTGATATGTTGTCCTAGTGTTGTAGTATTATTTAATCACTAAAAAAACGGAGAACACAAATGGGTGGGGGGGGGGGGGATAGAGCCAACAAAACGCGAGTGAGTGGGTTTCGGGTGGGGGTTGGGAGGGTGGAAGGTATGGGGGGTTGGGGTGGTGGGGGTGGGTGGGGTCGCTTGAGTCGGGTGTGGGGGCGTGGGTGAAGGGGGGGGTGGGGGGGTGGGAGGGGTGGGGGGGGGTAGGGGGGAGGGGGGGTGGGGGGGGGAACGGGGAGGGAGGGTGTGAGGGTGGTCATAGTGTGTAGTAATTATTTAATCCACTATAAAACTAGTACGAAGAGAATGTGAAATGGTAGGGGGTGGTGGTGGTGGGGTGGGGGGAGGGGGGGGGGGGGGGGGGGAGGGGGGGGGGAGGGGGGGAGATAGGGGCAAACAAAAAAAAATTAAAGGAAAACTATGTGTGGGTGTGGAGGGGGGTGGGGTAGTATTGGGGGGCGGGGGAGAGGGCAAACATGGTGGGGTGAGGTGGTGGGTAGGGGGGGAGGTAAACACAAAGAACTTGGGGGGGGGAGGGGTGGGACCAAATGACGTAGGCGAGTGGTGGGGGTTGGGGCGGCACGGGGGGAGTAGTGGGTTCGGGATTAGGTCAAACACAACGGAATGTGGTGGGAGGTTTGGTGTGGGGGGTGGTGGATCAATATGGTCGAGTGCGATCGCGTTGTGTGGGGTCATGTGTTGGGGAGGAAAGGACTGGTAGAGTATGGGGGTGGTTAGCGGGGGGGGGGAGGGGGTTGAGTTGTGCCAAGTAAAAACGCGTGGAGTGTGTCACAGTCACACGAGTCCAAATGGGTGTGGTGTAGGTCGTTAGTGAGAAATGAGTGGGTCTTCACAGGTGGGGGAAAGGGGCGAAGTGATATGTAGTGAGCTCCAGAGGTTCCAATGGTGTTAGTGGTAATTAAAAAAAACACAATGAGGTGCTGATATAAGGTGTAATATAGTGGTAAGGGTGTAGTGGTCTTATGATTTTTAAATACACAACATATAGTAATATAAATGCATACCAGAACAGACCTTAACTTACTCATAATTGTTTTTTCCCTCCTTCCTAGCTGGAGAGACTCAGCAGCAGGGCGTTAAGACCTGTAGGCCAGTATCATTGGTCTTTTTCTTTGATATGGATCACTGATAAAACTCAAGAAAGAAGACTGTATCCTCTGATCTTTTCCCTCCTTTTATTATTATAGCATGCGTTAGTTATGACCGATGCGAGAGAGCGCTCGAGATAGAGAGACGTAGCGCGTGGAGCCGCGAGAGGTCCCATTAGCCGACTTGTTCCTAGCACCCAAAAGCCTTGTACCCCCTGTTAGTAAATGGAAGGATTTAAACCTGCAGGGCAGAAGCTACATATCTAACATTTAAAGGGTTAAATTTTTTCAGTAAGAAAGATACACAACCTTCTTGCTCTGATAATAAACAGCAGGAGTAACTGCCATAGCTTTTAGAGCCTGTTAAACAGAGAGAGTGGTCACATTAACCTAGAAAACTTGTGTACACAAGCCAGATAAGAACTGCTCTTTCCTCCTGAAGGAAGCAAAATCAAACACATCGTGTGATTTGGTATTAGTCTTTATTACTATTGCCAACATGATTTAAAATAGGAATACCCATTTAATTTAATATTAACGGTAAATTACAAATAATGACTCACACTTAATGGATCCACTGTCTGTCATAAAACTGCATCAAAAACTAATGATTTTAAAAAAAGTATATGAACCAAACAACATTTCTAAGAGGTCTTACAGTGACTGCGGTTTCATACACCAGACAGAATTCCATGCGGTGCGTTGGCAGTTGAAGTGAGGTAGAGCAGGTCATGGGCATAATTTTTGTAAGAGAGCGAAGAGAGAGAGAGTGTGTGGAGAGAGAGTAATGTTAGTTTAGAGTAAAGTAGGACATTTATTCCAAAACTTAAAAATCCACTGAAAACCTCTTTTACATACCCTATTTCTCATGCTTTAAAATTTCAAGTGAATTCAGAGGCAGAATCAATGTTAAAATCCAAACCCGCCCTCCTTTGATTTTTAAATGCAGTTTTTGATGATTTTTTTTTCATGTGATTTGATGCTGAATTTAGACAGATTTTCAGCTCCATATTTTATGACAATTCACGCTGAAATTCAAAATGACGATTACGTAAACGAAACAATGTGATGGCAGACAGATTTATATGCCAATTCTGCTGCAGTTTCAGTGGTAAATCCACATCAGAATCAGCATCCAAATCAGCTGTGTGAACATACCCCTAGGCAGTGTTCACACAGCTTACTTTGATGCAGATTTTGCAGCGCTGATTGTAAGCCCAAACCAGGAATGTAACCAAAACCCAGAAGATTTTCAGCCTTTCCAGCTATAATCATATTCTGCTGTAAATTTCCATCCCTGGTTTTGGTTTACAATCAGAAAATACATGTCAAAATAAACTGTGTGAACCCAGCTCTAAGGGGCTTGTACAGATAGTGGTTTGAGCCAACTGACAGACCCCACATGACGAAAAATTGCAGTTTATCTTGAATTGCCACAGTTTTTCAAAGCAGTTTCACACGGGTACTAAGACATCTAAAGCACATAGGAGGACACTTGTGAAAACTGTCTAGGGCTAAGATGTTCTTTGTTGCCCATAGCAATCAGAGCTCCTCTTTAATTTTTTTCATTTCACATGAAATGAAATGGGAGCTCTGATTGGTTACTATGGGCAAAAAAAGATAAGTCTCGATCACCTAGTATTTTTCATACATGACGCCTTAGTGAGAAGAGGTTTTTTTTTATATATAACTGTATTTTTATGATAAATTTTCAGAATAAATGACATAAACCATCGAACTTTGAAATGCTAAACACCATCAAATAAATTGAATAACAACTGACATAAAAGTTTTTTAAAAAAAAAAAACATTGATACAGGTTATTATCATACAAGCCAACTCTCCCTTTTGGCGGGGGGTCCGCTAATTTGGGTCACCCCCCCTGCCCTCCCCGGGGAGTTTGGCATTCCTCCCGGCCGCCAGCAGCGGCGGAGGTACCTTTAAAAATGACCAGGCGGCGCCGGATAGCAGCTGGTGCCTACTCTGGCGCCGCCGGTCCGTACCCACAGGCGGTGAAGCGGGCGCTGCACCCCTTCACACCCACCCCCCCCCGGAACCCCTCGCTGGAGCAGGGAGAGGCAGAAAGGGATCGCCTTCCTCCTTCCTCCTCCCCCTGTTTGTCCGCGCCGCTGTGCGCCGTACCATACAGTCACGTCCACAGGGGAATGGGACGCTTGCCTGCACTCAACTTCCCCGGTGACACTGCTGAGAGATCGTCCGAGCTGCCTAGCGTCTGCAGGAAGCCTGGCAGGGTAAGTGGATATTATTCTTTTATTTTTATTAGGTTTAGGGGGGCACGGTCTGGCTGACATGGGGGTCTACCTGGCTACAATGGGGGTCTAACCTGATACAATGGGGGTCTACCTGCTACAATGGGGCAAATAACCTGCAACGAGGAGCACTACCTGCTACTAAATGGGGGTACTACCTGGCTACAATGGGGGGTCCAACCTGCTTACGAGAGGGGGGCGAGGCTACCTGGCAACAAGGGGCACTACCTGAAAGCAATGGGCGCATCTACCTGGCCAACAGAGGGGCACACTACCTGGCAAACAATGGGGACATCTACCTGGCAAACAATGGAGGGAACTACCTGGCTAACAATGGGGCACTACCTGGCAAAACAATGGGGCACTACCGGCAACAGAGGGCCCTACCTGAAAGCAATGGGGGCAATCTACCTGGCCAACAGAGTGTGTCACTACCTTGCAAGCGAGCAAGTGTGGGCATCGTACCTGAAAACAATGGGCCTACTGTGCAAGACAATGGGGGCATCTACCTGGCTAACAAAGGGGGCATCTACCGTGGCTACAAATTTGGCTCTCCTTGCTACAGAGAGGGCATCTATTTGCTACAAGGGGCATCTACCTGCCTAGTAAGGGAACTACCTGTTTATGGGGGGCTACTACCTGCTTAAGGCACTACCTGCTTTCTTCCAAAGCCGTTATCAGTTAGGATTTAGGGGTGTGTCTTGGTGTTTGAAGCATGGCATACCGTCAAGATGGCCGCGTCCACTAATATCTCCGTCTTTTTTCATTTTCACAAAGTTGCAACTATGGTTATTATCTCCAACTTAACATTAGCACTATTAGAGCGCGAGTGAATCTTCACTGCATACGCTAGTCATAAGCCACATCACAGAACCCCAGCAATTCACTTTAAACATAGCAATTCTGTGCATTTAATGTCACTTGGTTCTTAGCCACATGGCACAATCTGCTATGTGAATGACCACCCAAAATTAGTTGACACATTTATATGGAGACCATATTATGGACAAAATTTAGTTCCCTGTTAGGCCACATTAACACCTGCATAGTTTTTGTCCATATTTGTAACTTAAAACCAGAAGTAAACATCTTTCCATTACAATTTCTCTCTTTTTATGTTCCTCTCTTGGTTAGCTCTTACAAATACTGATACAAAGTATGCAAGTATAAATCAGATGTAAGCCTGCTGTACTCATAGTTAGAAAGGAACCAAGGCTTGTGATCCATTACAAAATCGGAAACGTCAAAAGTGAGCACGCAATCCTAAAGCAACCTGGAAATAACAGTCAAGTCATTTCTACTTTATATGTCTGGCTGTGGTGCAGAATAATTATTAAATTCCATTCCGGATAAGGGTGGAGCAGAGTCAGGTGATTCACTGTGTTCATACAAGTATTTTAGGCAGGAAAGTGCAGACATTCATTCTTTTAAGTAGGATTGATGCAATAATTATATATTTCTGATGAAACCATTAAGAAACCATTTCTGTGTAATCTGGGAAGTTTTCGTTTATTTCCTTAATCACTTGTTTAACTGAGTGCACTCTATAAATGAAAAGGGAAAAATTTGTAATGACACCACCTGCTGTGTCACGATATTGAATGCCATTCCAGCCCCAGGAAGCATTATTTCCTTAAAAAGTACATTTGCAAAAAAAAAAGTCATTCAAAAAACAAGTGTTTGCTGCTAACACAGTTGTCATCTGGGATTTAATTTTATTTCCTTTATCTGTAATCTAGAATTATGGCTCAATCTGTACCAAAAAACTGCACAAAAATCTGTTGTGCATGTGCTGCATTACATTTATTATGTGCTTGCACTTGGCTTGAATAGTGTATGGCTAACAATAAAGAATGCATAACTTAGAAAAGGGAATGACTTTCAGTGCAACATTGTGCATCAACAAAATTTTGGCACAATATATTGTTGTAATGAGCGCGCGAGCGCCGCGCGAGCGTTGTCGGTGTACAATAAAAAGAGCGAGCATTATACCTCATACTTCCTTAAGGCTATGTCTACACAGCACTGGATTCTCCCCAGATTTTCAGCGGATTCAGTACTTTGAATATGCCCAAAATCTAACTGTACCCAGCACTATGTAGACTTCAATAGAAAATCTGTGCTTTAGTCTACACTGCACAGATTTTCTATTGAAGCCGCCGGCTGTTCGGCAGAAGATAGAACATGTTACATGATACCCATCGGATTACCGTACAGCCCATGTAATAGGCCGGTGGGAAATCCGAAAACCGGCCACAGCTTTGGTGCAAACCCGTACCAAAAGCAATGTACAGCAATGTTAAAATGCCGTCGGATTTTGGACGTGTAGACTAAGCCTTATGCCTCCATGATATAGTAGTCTGCAGAAGAGAAGAATTTAGAGGTACTGGTTTCTGACAACTACAAAACGAGGCAACAGTGTGACCAGGCAGAAGAGAAAGCAGGTCAAATGCTTGGCTGCATAACTAGAGGTACCAGAAAGGAGAGAGGGCTGTGGCGTGAGAGTTTGTGGAGCAGAGTGAGGTGTAGACAATGGTGATATTTGAGAACTGGTAATTTTCATTGTTCTGGCAAGAAATGCACCAAAAGTGAGCATTCCACCTTTTCCCCCTATGTATGGCGCTTCATTTGGGCATGTTTGGCGCACTGTGCACCAGACCCAACACTTTGTAATGTGCCAAACATGTGGTGGCATGTCGCACCATACACATAATATTAAGTAAATTTCTGAATGTGGGAAGGCAAAACTAGATGCATAACTGCTCGAACAGCCAGACCAATTTAAATGTGGTCTGCCTGAACCTGAGTAGTCGTAATGGAACTAGATTTGCCATTAGAGCAAAAAATGTCTCTTATTTGTCAATTTATACCAGTAAAATAATAAAAAGTAATTTATGATGATTATTAAACTATATAAAATTCAATTATATAAATTTAATAATTGTATAATATAAAAGTATGTAATTTCCCAAAATATAAAATGATCTGCTATAAAATGTGTTTAAAATTAATATAAATTATAATATAAATTAATTAAACCAATACAGCGCAGCGAGCGCGCGAAGAGCGCGGAGAGCGCGCCAGTGACGGGAAAGAATGTGGAATCTATGGAGTTAGCGTAGTGCTATCAGTGATTACAAACAGATCATAGCAGGCTGGAAATAAATTGAAAGGTGATAAAATAGCATGTCCATGCAGAGTGCGAGAGGCAGCGAGTGTGCGGTGAGTCGACTTGTTTGGTTCACCACAAGTTTCAGCAAACCTGTGGTGTGGCGGCTATTGCTGTATGGCAAATAAAAGCTGACCCACTGACCTACATTTTTCTGAACACTAATTAACATACTATATAAAAGTATAACAAAAAGTATTTTGTAGATTTTAATTATAAAAAAATACAAAAAATAAAAATGTTCACAAAATTTTAGTATTAACATAATACATTTTAAATTAGAAAAGCAACTCGAACTGTTTTAGCAGCCATTGTCGAATTATGGCATTCATTTTTACAAGTTTGGGATGTTACTAATGCGCCAAAGTACCGCGTCGCACCAAATATATACACGTTAGGCACATCGAATCTTAGGCGCTATTTATGACCGGACATTCAACACTTCCATATATTCATGCGTGTTATACACTGAAAAAAAGAAGCGAAAAATGGTGTTGAGGCGCCAACACCATACATGTTTCATACATGTTGCCCTATGTCTGGAATACTGGGTTCAGTTGTGGAGACCTGATCTACAAAAAGACATTAAAAACAAGGGATCCAAATATGGCTGCAAAAATGGTAAGCAACTAAAAATATATTCAAACGGGCGAGAACGGAAGAGGTGTTGAGGCGATCGCGAGAGGTGTGACGGTGAACAGTCTGCACCATTTGGGTACCAAAAGAATGTATGAACAGTGCCGGCCCGGACGACAGGTAGGCTAGAATAGGGTAGGCAATAGCATAGTGTGTATCCTCTACACACGTCCACGCGTCTCTGAGCACCACTTAATGGCATACCATGACGCTATCACAACCAACAGAGGACAAACAATACTTACGACAAAGACAGTAACCACTTTTCTACACTCGCGCACAGTCACTAGCGCGATAAGCGGCTTTGTGGCCTGGAATGTACAGACACATTGCGCTTAGAATAGCTACGTTCACTGCGTTAGACATCCCCCAGAGCCTGAGGAGAAAACGTAAGTATAGCCGTGTATCAACACACATTGGATCTTGACTGTACATCGCCTCTCTCTCACGAGAGTCAATGAGTCAACAGGCTCTATTCTTATAGAGATCTCTCAGTAAAGTCTTTCTATCAATGAGGCTGCAAGGCTAGAATCACTCACATGTTGATCCCATTTCATAACACTTCTCGTGATGTACTAACGAACGTTCATAGAGGATGGATGACAAATCACATAAAAGAGTGATCAGTGGAGTCACGGCGCGGTTACACTACACTCTCTAGTATTCTGAGACAATACTACCTCTCTGAATTTTAGTTCTAAAGAACACTTCAGCGTTCTTCGACAATCACAATGTAACTTCGGTGTAGAGAAGTCATGAGAGTCAATCCTAAGTCAGGTCTAATATGGTCACAGGGTATGTATGTTGCTGTCACGCGTACGAGTGTCAGCATACAGTGTGTAAGCACAGTCATGAAGGACTGACAGGTTAAATAAGATTAGGAGTATAGAGACAGGATTTTAATGATCTGACACTTTACTGTTACATAAGTGTGACAGTGTGGTCATAGGATTGCATCACATTTGGTGAAGGTGTGCATGACTAGCGTCAACATTTTATTCTGTGATTTCGTATTTCACGTGTAACACTGTATTGTCTTTGGTAATGGCGTGCGTGGAGATTCTGAGAGCGTGCTGGTGATCACATGCACAACTTCTAGGGTAGGTGATCAGACATAGATCTGATAACATTATTTTCTTAGATTAATTTAATAAAATTAGTGATTGTATTTGCACATTCACATATATATGCTAATCTAAATTATATATCTGTAAGTCTGACAAACACGGTCGGCCAGTTGATCAGGAATGCATACAGTAACGTGTAACTCGGTACCAAGAGCTTATTACAGCACTAGTATTACTCTGCGGGCATCTCTAGAGGACCCCAGAGGCTGACTTGTGCCAAACAGTACTCCCTACGGCTCTGTATCGAGATCACCGGTAGTTTTATCCGATCACTACCGACCAAAAGCAGGGAAAAATGATCTGCCCTTTGGATGCACTGTTGGTGCGATTCGCACCGGCACTATCAACAGGGTTAAAGAATTGGATGTGATGGCTGTCAAGAGAGTTCCCATGCCGCTCTTGTCTCCGGAGGCTCGCTCAGAGATCTCTGGTCATCAATATAGCGTCTCATACAGACCCGCCAATTCTCAAGCGCTTAGCTTGTGCGTCGCGCGGGAGACAGCTCGGCGCGCGACTGATAGAAAATCAAGTGTCCCGATCTTCTCTTCACGCAAGCGATACGCCAAAAACTGACGTCGCTTCGTGTCTGAACAAACAGACCTGCACACTCAA
Source organism: Phyllomedusa bahiana (assembly GCA_025379985.1). NCBI lineage: Eukaryota > Metazoa > Chordata > Amphibia > Anura > Hylidae > Phyllomedusa > Phyllomedusa bahiana. Next base: position 19,427 of record JAODAL010047071.1, on the reverse strand, counting down.
CCTCCGCCTAAATAGACAAGTTGGGATACTAGGACTCATTAACGAGAGTTTATTAACACAGACGACCGTGTTAGACGCACCATTAGCTGGGATCTTTTAAACTAGCCCCTATTACGGCACAGTACTACGCATCGTATCTTAGAGGTGGCTGTACTCATAGCTCTCTGTTTGGGGCGCGGGTATTGTCCGCAACACAAAAATTCAGACCCCCCCCCACCCACTCCCTGCCCCTCTCAGTACTTTCAGTGCAAAAACGATAGCTGATAAAACATCATTCAAAATATATGTATTACGTTGGTTACAGGGGGGGCGCCTCAATTTGGCCCCGGTACGCAAGAGCTTGCCGCAACCCGTCAACGGCCTCATATCTCGCAGTGCCCTACACTAACAATTTACAGAAAAAAGAACATTTACAACAGAACTTTTTTAATGGGGACTTGCAACCCTATGCGCTTATAGTGCGGTACATTTTTGCAGACTACGGGAGATGAATAATTTCACTAATTATAAGTCAGTACAGGAAGAGTTGCTGAGCAATAGACAGCGTTGCATAGATAAACTGATCAGGCTGTGATCACCGGAGCAAAATTCCTGACTGGATAGCATCCATTTCTTCACAATCAATGCTTTGAGCTTTTCGTCACTGACATTATGTATGGTTCATTGTTATGTCCACCCGTCCCACTTCTCCGCCGTGCTCCTTGCATTGATTGACCATAAGTTCTCAAATGGGATTAAAGATCTGGGGAGTTTCCAGCGCAATGGGACCCAAAAATATGTCTATGTTTTTGTTCCCTGATACCATTTAAGATATCACCGTTTGCTTTATGGACAATGGTGCTCGCCATTCATCGGGAAAAGGCATTGGTTGATCACCAAACTGCCTTGGGACGGTTGGGGAGCTAAGTTGCTCATTCTGCTACGGGGAGGACATTTAATTGGATAGCCCTCATTCTTAATTCATGTGGATGTGTTTTTAAAGGCAAGAACTGTTAGAGAGCCCGACTTCCCTGTGGGCTGAGAAGCAACCCCACACACAGTGAATGGTTACTGAGGATGCTTAACAGTTGGACACTGCGAGACAAGACTGGTGGTATCGGTGGCTCACCTCTGTCTGTCTCCGAAACAAGGCTGTTTTTCCTCAGTGTCTACCCTTATCCACAAAACGTTTGGAAAGGTGGAATTCCGATCTGAGAAAAAATCAGACTTAACCCGATAAAGGAGCCAGTCCTCAGGCAGTCCACTCATCCTGTGTAGCCTTTGGCAGAGGATATCCCAGTCTGTCCGCTGTAATTGTTTGTTAATCTCTGGAGGAAGAATCGTGGCTTTCTTTGTCTGCCCCGTCGCTATGACAACCAGGACCTGTGCATGCCTATGCAAGTCTTCCGCATCCACAGTCGAGACGCATGCAGTAATGCATCCCTCCTTGCACCAGCCTTCTGCCATTTCTGACAAAGCACTGCATCTGTCCTGGATACGCACCGATTCCGAAGCTAACACTTACGTTTAAGAGACTGTGCCTGTGGCCTTGCTGTGGACAAATCTTATGGTGCGCCCTTGGAGACCTTTGAGTGGCAACAAATGGACCGATTCAAAACTCGAAAGCAAATTAATTCCGTTGATGAAGCGGCGAGTAGATAGTATGACTAGAGGTGCGAATCTTATCTAGCTGCGAATGAGCTAATCCGCTTGATTAAGGGGCCATAAATTATTGGTGCAGTGCATGATGACTGCACGTGATTATCATATTCAGAGATAAACCCATTTGGTTCCAACGAGAAGAAAAACTATGATTTGCCCCAAACAACCGAGCCCGACTTTGGTAAAGTGTCCAGGTGGTTGGTGATTCCTTAAACTTTAATCAAGACAGATTGGTAACTCACATGCCCTGGTGCTCATCAACACACGCACAACGTGCTGTGTTTGTAAATGTAAGCAAAACACTGAAGAGCTATTATTAGCATGGTCTTTTAAAGGCAGGCCTGGCAATGTAAGTGGAAATGTGTTTTGGGGGAATATAAGTTTCATTGATCAGGCAAGCTATTAGATCTGGTTGCAAATTAATTGCAAGGTTTACGACTGATCACTCGTTTTATAAACAATTCTGGATAGTTAAAAAAATGGCAAATTGCCCATTATAAAACCTTAATGTCCCAGTAGACTATATGTAAATAATTAACCCGCAATTTGATGACTCATCTCCCCCCCTCTAACCCATTAAGGCCATGGACTGCATAACTGCCTGCGCTCATTGCCGCGCTATAAACTGCGCTATCCAGTTCAGATGACCACTAAATGCCACCTGCCTCATTGCCTACCTTTATACTGCCTTGGCCATCAGGTGCCCCTTAATAGTACATCCTTGTACTCGAGTGCCGTCCATAATATCCTTCCTTGTCTCAGTGCCCCTATATACTTGCCTCCTCATGGCCCACTATATACTGCCTGTCCGGTCAGTGCCCCTATCTGCCTGCTTTACCTCATGTGCCCCTAAATGCCTGCCTGCCCTCAGTGCCTCTCTCATATGCCTGCCTGGCGCCTCAGTGCCCTTAATACTGGGCCTGCCCAATCAGTGCCGCCTATATACTGCGCTGCCTCAGATGGCCGGCCGTATATACTGCCTGGCCGGATCTAGTACCCTTTATAGTACTAGTCGCTGCACTCAGTGGCCCCTATATACTGCCTGCCTTCCAGTGCCTCTACTTACCCCCCTGCCTCAGTGCCCACTACTAATGCCTATGCCTGCTCTTCAGTCGGCACGCCTATATACTGCCTGCCTCAATGCCCCTTTATCGTTAACCTTCCTGACCGCATTGCCCCACCTATATACTGCCCGTGCCCCACTTCGATGTGCCTACTAAATAGCTTCGGCCTTCCCTCACAGTGCACCTATATAATCTGCCTGCCTTCAGTGGCCAGCCTTATATTACTGCCTGCCTGCAGTGCCCCTATAATGCCGCCTGCCTCAGGACTGCCCCTAAAGTATAGCTGCCTGCCTCAGTGGCCACCTATTTAAAAATAAAGGACTCTCTCCACACTGGTGCCTGACTCAGAAGTGCCCTTGATATAACTGCCTGCCCATTGGCTCCCTATATACTGCCTGCCTCAGTGCCCCTATATACTGCCTTCCTCAGTGCCCCTATATACTGCCTGCCTCAGTGCCGCTATATACTGCCTGCCTCAGTGCCCCTATATACTGCCTGCCTCAATGCCCTTATATACTGCCTGCCTTCCAGTGCCGCCTATAACTGCCCTGCCTCAATTCCCTTTATAATACTCCTGCCTCAGTGCCCCTATATCTGGCCTGCCCTCAGTGCCCCCTATATACTGGCCTTCCTCAGTGCCCTATAAACTGCCTGGGCCTCAGTGCCGCAATATACTGCCTGCCTCATTGCCCCAATATGGCCTGCCTGCCACATCGAGTGCCCCTATATAACTGGGCCTGCCACAGTTCCCCTAATATACTTCCTGACTCAATGCCCTTATGATTACTGCCTGCCTCAGTGCCCCTATTATACTGCCTGCCTCAGGCCCCTATTATACTGGCCTGACTCAGTGCCCCAATATAACTGCCTGCCTCAGTGCCTTGCTATATACTGCCTGCCCTGGACAAGTGCCGCCTATAGAACTGCCTGCCTCAATGCCCTTATATACTGCCTGCCTCAGTGCCCCTATATACTGCTGCCTCAGGCCGCCTATATACTGCCTTCCTCAGTGGGCCCCTATAGGTACGAGGGCCGTGCCTCAGTGCCTGGCAATATACTGCCTGCCTCAGTGCCCGCTATATGCCAAAGAAAACCTGATGCAGTAGACTTTGTAAAAATTAACATTTGTATCATTCTCAAAACTTTTGGCCATGACTGCATACTGCCTGCCTCAGTGCCCCTATATACTGCCTGCCTCAGTGCCACTATATGCCTGCCTGCCTCAGTGCCCCTATATACTGCCTGCCTCAGTTCCCCTTTATACTGCCTGTCTCAGTGTCCCCTATATGCCTGCCTGTCCTCAGTGCCCTCTATATACTGCCTGCCTCTGTGCCCCCTAAATACTGCCTGCCTCAGTGCCGCCTATATTCCTTGCCTTACCTCAGTGCCCTATAGTGCCCTGCCCTGCCCTCAGTGCCCCTAGGAAGCCTGCCTGCCTCAGTACCCTTATATACTGCCTGCCTCAGTGCCCCTAATACTGCCTGTGCCTCAGTGCCCTATATACTGCCTCCACTAGTACCCTTATATATAACTGCCTGCCTCAGTGCCCCCTAGTTATTTATAGTTGTCGTAGCCTGCCTCCGTGCCTCTATATACTGCCTGCCTCGTGTCCCCTATATGCCTGCCTGCCTCAGTGCCCCTATATACTGCCTGCCTCAGTGCCCCTATAATACTTCCTGCCTCAAATGCCCTTAATATACTGCCTGCCTCAGTGGCCCCTATAGTACGTGCCTGCCTTCAGTGCCGTCTATATACTGCCTTCCTCAGTGCCCCTATATACTGCCTGCCTCAGTGCCGCTATATACTGCCTGCCTCAGTGCCCCTATATGCCTGCCTGCCTCAGTGCCCCTATATACTGCCTGCCTCAGTGCCCCTATATACTGCCTGACTCAATGCCCTTATATACTGCCTGCCTCAGTGCCCCTATATATACTGCCTGCCTCATGCCCTATAAACAGCCTTCCTCAGTGCCCCAATAAACTGCCATCATCAGTGCCGTCTAAATACGCCTGCCTCAGGCCCTATATACTGCCTGCCCAATGCCCTTATATACTGCCTGCCTTCAGTGCCCCTATATACTGCCTGCCTCAATGCCCTTATATACTGCCTGCCTCAGTGCCCCTATATACTGCCTGCCTCAGTGCCCCTATATACTGCCTTCCTCAGTGCCCTATATACTGCCTGCCTCAGTGCCGCTATATACTGCCTGCCTCAGTGCCCCTATATGCCTGCCTGCCTCAGTGCCCCTATATACTGCCTGCCTGCCCCTATATGCCTGCCTGAAGCTCAATGCCCTTTATATAAGCCTGCCACAGTGCCCCTATATACAGCCGCCTCAAGTGCCCCTATATACTGCCTGACTCAGTGCCCTATATACCTCCTGCCTCAGTGCCGCTATGAATACAGCCTGCCTCCGTGCCCCTAGTATACTGCCTGCCTCAATGCCCTTATATATGCCTGCCTCAGAGCCCCTATATACGCCTGCCACAAGTGCCCCTATATACAGCCGTTCCTCAGTGCCCGCTATATTACTGCCTGCCTCAGTGCCGCTATAAACTGCCTGCCCATTGCCCCTATACGCCTGCCTGCCTCAGTGCCCAGAATTTATTTACTGCCTGGCCTCAATGCCCTTATACCTGCCTGCCTCAGTGCCCCTATATACTTCCCTTCCACAGTGCCCCTATATAGCTGCCTCCTCAGAGGCCCCTATAATACAGCCTGCCTCAGTGCCGCTATATAGCTTGCCTGCCACAGTGCCCCTATATGTCCTGCCTGCCTCAGTTCCCCTTATATACTAGCCCTGGCCCTCATTGCCCCTATATACTGCCTGACTCAATCCCTTATGATACTGCCTGCCTCGAGTGCCCCTATATACGCCTGCCTCAGGTGCCCCTATATACTTCCTGACTCAGTGCCCATTAATTTTTTAAATGTATTACTGCCTGCCTCAGTGCCCGCTATAAAGTATGCCTGCCTCAGTGCCCCTATATACTGCCTGCCTCAATGCCCTTATATACTGCCTGCCTCAGTGCCCCTATATACTGCCTGCCTCAGTGCCCCTATATACCATGCCATCCTATAGCCCCAATATACTGCCTGCCTCAGTGTCCGGCTATATACTGGCATTCCTCAAGTGCCTCCTATAAGCCTTCCTGCCTCAGTGTCCCCTAAATACTGCCTGGCCTCAATGCCCGTTATATACTGACCCCCCACCCCGCCTCGAGTGCCCGCTATATGCCCTTCCTGCCTCAGTGCCCCTATAAAGACTGCCTGCCTCAGTGCCCCTATATGACCGCCTGTCCCTCAGTGCCGCTATATGCCTGCCTGCCTCAGTGCCCCCTATAGACCTGCCTGCCTCAGGTGCCGCCTATAAGCCTGCCTTCCTCAGTGCCCCTATAGATACCTGCCTGCCCTTGCCCCTATATTCCTGCCTCAGTGCCCCTATAATCTATGTATACCTGTCTGAGTGACCCTATATTTATATATATGCTTGACTAAGGGTACATATATCTATATACCTGCCTGCTTTGATGAGACATATATATCTATAATACCTTCCTGACTGAAAGGGCATATCTATATAATCTGGCCTAACTGATAGGGACCTATATATACCGCCTAATTAGGGGGGACAAGATATAAGTAACACTGTCTTAACTGAGGGGACTTAATACCTATTAGTAAGGAAGTTTAGCTGGAAATGTGAGGATTGTTCAAGAGATGAATGTGTGTCCAAATTCTGCAGGGTGGACGAGTATGGGCCGGGGTGGGAGAAAACAGTCTTGAAGATGTGATACGGCAATGGAGAAAAAAGGGAAAGTGAACGACGCTTGAATCAGAAAAAGGAAGTCTCCTGTGCGGATCACTTAACGTAACAGCAGTGTTAATCGACATTGATAGTTTTCATGTCAGCGCTTCTACAAACAACTAGTGTATCTAATCACTATCCGAGGTTCACTCTGTATGGCGGTAATATATGTCTGTAGAGAGCCTTGTACGCAGGCTGATAGTCACATGTATGGGTTCGATTGTTCAGGGTCTGGCACAATTTTTATTGGAAACCATATTAAGTATTAAGAGCTTTGGGCTTTGTTTTTGTAGGATGTGTTTTTAGTAACAATCATTCAGTCTGGTAGATTTGCTCATGAACCAGGTGTAATTATTCGGTGAATGTTATTTATTGGTATCACAGACTGTCTATGATGGAGGGGAGCGATTTTGAAAAAACCGAGATTTGGTCTAGTGCTGATTTTCATTGTACAGTGGATCTTGCCTGAGGGTGTGATTGACGGGATCTATGTGATCGATAGGCGCAGAAACAAACATGGAGACAGTAACATCAATTTAAATTCTATGAATATAACAATACCTCCGTCATGTATGCTCAAACAAAAACGACTAGTCGAGAAAATTGCCGTGTGAACCGCCGCCCTAATATCTGAGCACAAAGTAACACAGATTCTCCCGGGGTCCCCCTATGTTTATTAAAAATCCGTAACAACGCCGCCCCTGTATGTCGCAGGTATGAACTGGTAATAAGTTACTAAGTTAAGAGATATAACTGGTGCCGGGGTGGAGAGTGGCGCATTGGTCTAAGTGTCCAAGCGCAAGGGCAACTGGAGTGTGAAATTTTTTTTGGGGAGCAAGGGGGGGGGGGGCAGTGGCAGGACTTGTCGAGGGCCCCAAAAGGCCTTGTCCCGGCCCTGACAGGTGCACTCCACGCGTTGGCGTGATAAGTGCCTCTGTAAGGGTATGTTCACACGGCTTATTTTGGGGCGCATTTCGCAGCGTACTGGACTTAATTACGGTAATCAATAGCTCTTATAGAGAAATAGGGTTTCCCTTTCCCCTCTCCCCCTTTCAATAGATAGTATCCTCTGGGACGCATGCCCCTTACTCCCCGGGTCCCCGGGGCATCCGGGCATGCCATGGCCGGGCCCGGGGGGGTCCTTCGCTAAATGCAAATTTTGCGAAGCTGAAGACTCATTGCGGAAAAGGAACTCCGGAAGGTGCAACAACGTACGCCCTTCCGGAGCCCTCCGGACGGCAGCTGTGTGGGGGTTTTGGTGGATTCGCTGGACCCCCGAAAGCGATGATAGTTAACCCCCCAGGGAGGAGTCTAAGTACCCCCCGGTATTCACCAGACCCCCGCCGAAAAGCAGGATGGACTTGCTGGGGCGTGGGGCCCACCAGGTCGCTCCCCCTGAGGGGACTTGCTGCATGGCGGCCGGGGAATGCTTTGGGTACGAGACGAACCCGAAGCGTAGTGGGGAAGGCAGGGGGTCAGGGGGCGGCAGAGGTTCGTGGTGGACGGGCAGAGGTCAGGGGCAGGGGGGAAAAAAGGCAAGGTCAGGAAACATAGCAAGGACTGGTAACCGGGAAACAATCGGGAAATCCCAAAACTCTCTTTAAAAAAGAACGCACCCAACAATTGCAGAGAGTGCGGGGGGGTATCCTTATATGGACCGCGGCGGCAATTTCCCAATTTCCGGTGCCTGGCCCTTTAAATCCAGACCGCCGTTCTTGCGCGCCCTAAGCGTGGGTACGCGTGCAAACGGGGGAAAAGAGGGGGGGGGGGGGGGGGCGGGGGGGGAGATGAAAAAGGTGAGGTTTGGAAAGGGAAAAAGGGGCATCGTGGACCCGGGCGCAGGGGTTTTCGTGGGCGGCCGCCGGCCCCCGCCGGACCCCCTGCGAGCAGGGGGGTGGTCGGGGGGGGGCACGGCACCCCCGCCACCCCCCTGCAGGTGTGTGTCATCACGCTGCCCCAGCCTGAGACATCACTGGGCCGCGCCAGAAGACGGAGAGCAGAGAAGACGGAGCCACAGGTAAGCCTCGGAGCAGCGGGGGAGTGAGGGGATTATTTGTTTTATTTTTAGTAAGCCCTGCCTATACTTGCTATGGGGGACATGTACCTGCCTATAAGGGGAAAAATATTCTGCTTACCTGCCCGGGGGGCAAATTCCTGCCTATAGCTGCCCCCATCCTGCTATGAGGGACAAATCTGCTATGGGGACAAATAACTGCCTATAGCCCGCCTTTAAAATGCCTATGAGGGGCAAATACCCGCTTTTGGGGACAAATACTGCCTATGGGCCCGCCTTTTTCCGGCCCAAAAGAGGGATAAATACCGCCCTTTGCCCGCCTTACCTGCCTAGGGGGGCAAAAACCCGCCTATAGCCGCCTATACCCGCTATGGGGGGCAAAACCTGCCTTAAAATGCTATGGGGACCCCATACCGCCCATGGGGACAAATACTCCTATTGCCTTTTTCCTATGGGGAAAAAATACCTACCCATACCCCTTATGGGGAACCTATACCGCCTTAGGGGTCATATACCGCTTATCAGGGGGCATTACCTCCTATGGGGAAATTATCTGTTTTAAAAGGGATAACCTGCTATGGGGGACATATACCCGCCTTACCTGCTTGGGGACAATACCTGCCTATAATTACACCCTTTCAAATTTCCCATAAAAATTTCACCTTTCATGTCTAAATAATTGGGTTTCCGGACTTACATACAAATTCATTAAAGGGGTTTTGCCACGATCTAATGTTGATGTGGGATCCTCCAAAATGGGTATTTAATCACTTTTCTAAATATATGTCATTAAAAAAAGTGAAGCCTGTGACAGCTACAGCCTTAATTAGATGCCCCTGGTTACCTGAGAGCTTACATTAGACAGGACCAGGAGCTGAAAGGGAACTGATCTTTTTAATGAGCTTTTAAGGGACTGGGGTAAAAAGTCTCTGTCTCTTGTATAGAGAATCCACTGCTTCTAATGTAATTATCAGAGTAAAGATTGCAGACACTCCCTGAGCAGCCCTTCTTCTCCCCCCCTCTGCAGCTTTGAAGGGACTGTGGAAAAATTATCCTTTGTCTCCTGCATAGAGAATGCTCTGTTTGTAATGTAATTATCTGAGTAAAAATGCAGACGCTCCCTTGGCTCACTGAGTCCATGAAGGGATAAAAGAAAGCTGCCCAGAGCTAATCTCTCCTGAGCAGATAAGAGGCATAAAACAAAACCCATTAACTTGTGCACAATAGTTCTCCTCTGTGATGTAGCAAAACAATGTTTGCTCAGCCACAGAGACTGAGCCTCTGGAACGTGCAGGGGAGGTGGATGACATCACAGAGGAGGTACTTGTTTTTTTTAAACACAGAAACACAACGCCCCTCTTTTCAAGGCTCAAGGCTCAAATTCAGCCTGTTAGCTGAGGAAATCACTTCTTGGCAAAACCCCTTTAAGAACGAACCTACAGTCCCTAACCCGTATGTAACCCGGGGACTGCCTGTATTTACATATTGTAAGCAGCCACCAGGAAAAGTGGTGGATGATATATATATATATTTATATATATATTATATATATATATATATATATATATATATATATATATATATTGTAGGAAGGTCAGAGGTACCGTCATAGATGGGAGGTATTTATCACCGAGGTGGCTGGCCTCGGTGATATATAAAAAAACCCTTTAATGTGTTGCCAGCAGCAATATGCTGCTGAGCAGTTTTTTTCGTTGTAGTCCGGGTCGGGTTTTTTATGGAGCGGCCCAAGAGTCTGGGTGGGACGGCCGCTCCAATACTCCAGCCCAGGTCTTACCAGCCAGATAAAAGGCAGCTGGTGCAGGTCATCAGGAGGTGTGCTTCTGGACCTGAAATCAGAAGCTGTGTGCTGCCGAACTGTGAGGCTGTGTAGGCCTGAGGTCCTGAACTACAAGTCGGTGAGACTTTGCATTTTATGTTTATCGATCTCTTTGCCTGACGGAAGGTCTTATTATTTTGCCACTGATGCATTACATGCTGAAGAGAAGCTGTTTTGTTGGCGCACACTGATGAACTTTAAATAAATCTTTCTTTATATGATTGACTACTTGCTCTCGTGCCTGCCTTTGTGCTGACCCCTTACAAATATATATATATATATATATATATATATTTATATATATATGATATATATATATATTTATATATTATACACACACATCATATATGTGTGTGTGTGTGTTCACAACATCCTTTGTACAGGCCAACAAATGGCAGAGATAAAAAGAATTATATTCAAATATAATTCATCATCAGGTTGTAGTTTACATGTCTAAAGGAAACACGAGCAGGCCCCATAGCAAACTTTTGGATAGAGCCCACATTCGGCCCTCCTCCCTGACCACGAACATTTACCGACACCTCTTAAGTCATGCAGTTACTAGATAATAAAAGGAGTGAATACCTCGCCATGGACATCAGCATCATACTGCTACCAAACACATCCCACTAAACCATGACCAACATTAGCAAATATTACTGTGACGAAAACAGCCTAGTCCACCGGCCCGCTTGAGGGACGACGGCCTGACTTGGGGTGTATCTCGACGTTGCGCTGCCCACTAGGGGGAGCTCAAGGTCAGCCAGATACTGTTCCACTGTTAACCCTTGCCCACACTGGCACAGGGAAACAACAATGCTGCCACCAGTTCGCTCGTTTAGTTATAAGACCGGTCCGTTACCGACTTATAGCAGGGTCAGGAACCAACCCTTGGGTAGCTATATACTATAGACCGGAGAATTAGGCGTGTGAGGCCGTTGATCAAGACAGACTAACTCAGATTAAAGTTTATAGATTTAATTAGCCTTGAAGGGCACACTAGAAGGTAATATGTACAAGATGGATAATAATATACAGGTCAGAGAGAGGTGCAAAATACAATTATGGGTTACAGACAAAAGGCAGTTAAAAATAGTCAAGTTACGTTGTTGCTTGGTGCCGGCCGCACGGGGGGCAGATGTGGCCTGGCTGCTGCGTGATGATGTTACTGGACCTGCTCTCAGGTACCCCCCCCTCCTTGGATCAAACAGGAAGAGCCACCCCTGGCTCCTGGCTTATATCTGCGAGGGGCAGCCCACTTGGCAGCCCCTACAAACCCCTGGGACGGTCTATGAACTCCTCCCACTCAGGTCATGCAGTTTCTGATACAAAAACCAAAAATGGACTATAACTCGGCAGGGCATTGGCACAGAACCGAGCCGGTGGTACCATCAGAACCGTCTGGGCCTACCCGGCGACTGGATATCAAACATGCTTATCTTATGGACCCTGTAGGCCCGGTTCTGGATATCTCAGTCCCCGTGTGCACTGGAAACCTGGAAATTGTGGCGGTGGGTGTAGGGAGTTCTCTTTTATGCGATATGAACCCGCCATGCACCAGTTATGAGCGGATCGCCTATGATTCGATATGAAATATTGGAGACGACCCGACTGGGTTTGATTGATTGAAGTCTTTGAAGCTGGGACTAGCATTTGTTCAGTGCTAATTAGATTCATGAGGATCTTTTCATGGGTTGACCCCATGCTGTGGCGACTTCCTACAGAAAGGCATTTACACTGGGCTTCATTACTGTGTAAATTGAGCTTGTCCTAGGCTGGAGCCATCTGTGTTCTGACTAGATTAACATGTACATTGAGCTTGTCCTGTGGTGGGGGAAGGCCGTGATCTGACTAGATACTGAATGGGGGATGCAATAAAGTGAATTCTTCCTCACAATTACCAATAACAGTACTACATAGTAACCCGATTATACCACCACAAATTACCACCACATAGTGACTAAATAATATTCCTATACTATTACTGAATAAAGATCAGTATACAAATACCAATATTAACACAATATAGTGACCAAATAGTGGTATATACCAGTGTACACAGGTGCCCTACACACTATATATAACCACCATACAGTGATCATATAGTGGTAGTTACTAGTGTACACAGGCTCTGCAGACATAAGTGATTACAGTGCCGTTACATCTTGTGACTCACAGGTGACGTTTCTCTCATGAGTCATTCACTTTCTTCTAGACCGCCATGATGACTTCTACTGGCCACCACTTGTCCTTGCAGATTTGGACAAAAATATCTTAGAATCCTCACTTTTCCAGCACCTCCCTCACAGTCCCCCCCACCACTGTACAAACTTTCCAGGGATGGGAGAGCAGAATCAGGCCCAGTCTCCTAGACGAGAGGGGAGGAACAGAAGATTCATACCCTGGGGATTGTGTTACAGCAATGGCCTGTACCCTTCAGAATCATATTACCAGGTAGGTAGACCCCCCCCCCCCCCATTCGATAGGTCAGTAGGCCCTAGGGCAGTACATAGGCCCCAGGTAGGTAGGCAGTATAAAGGCCCCAGATAGGTAGGCCCAAGGTAGGTAGATTGGTTTCAGATAGGTAGACAGGTCCCAATCAGATAGGTAGCATACAGGCAGGTAGGTAGGTAGATTGGCCATAGATAGGCATTAGTTAGGCCACAGTTAGGTAGACAACCCCCAGGTACGTAGGTAGGCTGTAGGTAGCCCCCAGGTAGCTAAGTAGGCTGTTGCTAGACCCCATGCAGATAGGTAGGTAGGCAGGCTATAGGGGGGACCCACATATGTAGGCTATAGGTGGGGCTCACATAGGTTGGTAGGCTATAGGTGGGGCCCACATAGGTAGATAGGCTATAGGTGGGACCCACATAGGTAGGCTATAGGTGGAGGCTATATAGCTAGATAGGCCTTATGGGGCCCATATAGGTAAGAAGGTTTTAGGTAGGCTATAGGGGGCCGCATATAGACAAACATGGTGTAGGTAGGCTATAAAGAACCCATATAGGTAGGCAGGGTTTAGGTAGGCTATAGCGGGCCCCATATAGGCAGGCAGGGTGTAAGTAGGCTATAAGAGGCCCCATATACACACGCCATATATACATACACATGTAAACACATATATACAGTACATACACATTTATATACCCACATATACATATACATGTACATACATATATACATACACATGTACACATATATATACATACACATACACATATACACACATATTTATATATGCACAACCATATACAAACACATGTATACACACATATATACGCACACACTGTGTGTAAAAAATCCTGCACACTTCACTCATGAAGACGTAAAGATCAGGTTGTTTTACTCGTATTATGCTACATACCACTGGTCTCTACAGTGAGGCTAGTCACTCACTTGAGACCTCCAGGTTGTGGGCACCTGTGGGAGCTGCCCCGCTGCTGCTGACACCATAATGAAAGTAGTATAGCTGCAGGCAGGATATGGTCGGGGACCCGGGAGCAGAGATGACAGCACAACAGGATCGGAGTCTCTCACTCGCTGTCGGGCAGTGTGATGCCGAATTTCCTGACTGCCAGGATCTTGTGTTAAAGGGGATGTATCGCTTCCCTAGTTCGGCTGATTCATACTGCTCTCAGCTTGTCATCTCCTAAAATGCAGGGGCGTTTCTTCCCCTCCCAGCTGGGTGACACCATCCCCCCCTTCACTGCTGGCTCCCGAGATTCCCCCTCCCTCCCCATCCCTGAGTCCATATGTCACTGTGTCTCTCCCTATCAGTCTTATTTTGCAAGAGCTGTATACATACCACAGGCTGCATTCACTCTAGACTCAGCACTGATCTGTCCTCTCTCAGCTGGAGATGTGTTACAGTTGAAAACAGCTCTATGAAAGGCACAGATCTCCCTTCTATGCAGGAGAGTTAGGCACCGGGAATAAACTGGTATGTTTTCTCATTGTTGTTTCTTCTTCAGTCTGTTTCTGCTAGGTGTGGAGAGAGAAAATGCTACGGCCCCTAACTCTGAATCAGGCAGGGATCGACACACAATTGTGCTGTTTCCTGATTGTGTAAGCCCTTCAGTGTAATTCTTCTGGCTGTATAAAGTGAAAATGTGACGGTCCTTGAGTGAGAGACACAGGAATGCTCACAGTGAATTCGACCGGGGGCTGTACAGAATGTAAATGAGCTCTCAGCTAGTGAAATGCAAGGAGGAGGGATCAGCAGGGATCGACCAGCACTGGATATCAGTGTAAACAAAAACACAAGATAAGGAATACTGTGAATACAAGACAGCTTTGCTAATGACATCCAATTGCAAAGTTGCTTGTTTTCACTGTCCCCTTATTCTGAAGACCATTTAATGAAATGATAAAACCCCTTTAAATGTGTCTGCAGCGCACAGCAACCTGACAGAGTCAGGAACTTCAGTGTGTTACAAGCTGGTTCGGCCCCCCTTTTTCCCTCATAAGCACCTGGTGCCCTGGGCAGTCGCCCTCTCTGCCCGCTCTTATGAACGGCCCAGCTCACTGGCAGCAAGCTAATGAACAGACTGGTTTCTGGTGTTGAAAAAATATTAATTAAATATAAAATGCTAGAGGGTCTCAAGCACAAAACTTTTTAGAAGAAACAAATATGCTAATCCGTATAGCCTTGGGGAAAGAAGAATATGAGAGGACATGATTGAAAAAATAAATATGTTAAAAACTTAAGTAGGGTTCAATAAGGAAGTGTCTTTCTGGAAGAACTAAACTCAAGAGCAAGAGGGCACAATGTAAAATTAGATTGGTGGGGGGGGGGGGTTGGAAGGTCTGTAAACTCTTCCCTTCAACTGTAGACTATTTGCAACTTATAACAGGTGTCCCCGCAACCCATGCACACCCGCATCCCTGCTGTGTCTACTGCGAGTGGCACTGCAACCTGTCCTCGGGCCGCAGACGCACTCACAGCTCGATCTTCTACTCACCTCACCATGTTCCTGTTGCTTACCGGGCACTGCAGTTAAATTTAAAGGGACAGTGTGCCGGTGATTTGCTATCATCGGGTTCTAACTCTTTTTAAGCTTTGACCTTTCCTCGATTCCCTACCGAATCAATAGTGCCCTAGAGCCTTGAGAGGAAGCGTTCCGTTATTGTTACTGTTATTCTGTGTACAGCATCATTAACCTCCGTCCCTTGACCATAAAGGTTTGCCGCCTGTCCTGACCTTCCTGCCTGTCCCTGACTACGAGCCTGTTTCATGATTTTGTACCATGCTACACCTCGGCTGCCACCGCAAGGAAGTCACGTGAGCGGTAGTGATCTGGAAATGTTCTGCCGCAGGAAGTCCATCCTGCCTCGCGGCGGGCTCTGGTGAATACCGGGCCTACTTAGACTCCGCTCCCTTGCGGTGCTACAGTGGATCCACATCTCTGATCTGCCGTTCGCTAGGCCCATGATTACACAACTATTAGGGTGAATCATGTTATTATTTTAAATAATTTACTTTCATTTGTTCAAGTTACATTTCATGAAGCTGGAATTGTTTTATGCTATATATGTGATTTGTGTAGTTTCCAAAAATTGAAAAAAACTGAATAATCATCCTCTAAGTTCCTCAATGGTAGTAGCAGCATCTAGAGAGTACTTTTTAAAATGACTTAAACTGAAAAATTGTGATCAAACAAGTTCAGTTTTGTGTGACTTAATGGCTTTATTTCTCACATCCCTTTAATAAGGAAAGAAGGGATAGAACAGTGGGTTGGGGGTTAAGGTTTACACATTAGTTTGGAGGTGGTTTCAATAGGGCCCCAATGCGGGAGTTTTTCGTTTCCCGCATTAGGTGTGGCCCGGGGGAAAAGCGGGGGGGGGGCCACACATTCGCCGGCCCCATAGAACAATCTTTTAAGGGGGCCGGGAGGGGCGACCGCCGCTGAAAGTGCATGTCAATTATTCCTAAACCGGCCACTTTCGCCGGGCCCGGGAAGGGGCCAAAATTTCCAAGTTTCTAGGAACGGGGGGTTAACCGGAGAAATTGCCCGTTTTCCCCAGCCTGTAATTTGCGCGCTTCGGCGCGTAATTACGGACCGAAATACGGCCCATTTTAAGCCGTGTGAACATGGCCTTAGAAACATAATTATGCATAAAATTTTATACCTTTGTCCTGATGTCTATTGAATAAAATAAATGGAATTTCCAAAGCGCGGAGTCAAAATGTATATATTAAAAAAAAATGGGAACACTTCTTTGAGATTGGAGCAGCAAATGAAGAGAGTTGTCTTGAACAGGTTTAAGGCGGGCAATAAAATTAATAAAGGACTGGGTGGACTACATTACCCAGAAAGATTAGCAAGATTAGAGTTATTTAGTTTAGAGAAAAGACGGCTTCGGGGGGACATAATAAATATGTTTAAATAAATTAAAGGTCAATATAGAGATCTCTCCAAAAATCTATTTATACCCAGGACTGTATCCAGAACAAGGGGGCATCCTCTACGCCAAGAGGAAAGAAAGCTTCTACAGAGACATAGAAAAGGATTCTTTACTATAAGGCGTTTTTGGATCCTGTTTTACCTGCAGCAATCGCATGTAAAACGGATCCAACACGTACCCAAACACGCAGCTGCGTCTTTGGATGCGTGTTGTATGCAGCAGAATCGCACTCTATAGTTTATTATAGGGCTCTTGCTGTGTCTTTCGGACCAAGAATTGACATGTAAATTCTTGGAACGGATCCGAAAGGTGCAATGAGACATGCATCGGTGATCACTCTTGTGAACGCCGATGCGTGTTTTTCTAATGAAAAGCAATATAAAATCACATTGCTATTTATTAGCTACGTGTTTGGGGTCCAACAGATGGATCCAAACACGTATCGAAAAGCGTATGTTACACAGAGTAAAACACGCTGTGTGAACATACCCTAATAGCAATGAAACTGTAAAACTCTGTCAGAGGAACTTGTCTAATGCATTCCCATTCCACGACTAATTGTCGTGGGATGGGAATGCAGGTAGGAAAAGACAGTTAGTAGTTATAGGTATTCTGTTATCAGGAAGACAGAATAATTTGTCACTTGGACTGTCTCAACCGAATGGTTTGCTGTCACCCTAAGGCTAGGGTTCAGCATATGCTGAACCGGGTGGATAAATTACTGGGAGGGGTGGCCAATGACCAGCTCTGTCAAGGTTCATGTTGGTAACAATGACAGAATACATGGTAGGTGGAGGATCCTAAAGAATAATTTTAAAGAACTAGGCTCCAAGCTGAAGGGAAGGACCTCCAAGGTTATGTTCTCTGGAAAAATGCCGGTGCCATGCGCTACTCAGACGGGAGCTCAGGGAGTTAAATGCATGGCTGAAGTCTTTCTTGTAGGACAGAAGGGTTTGGATTCTTAGAGCATTGGGCTAATTTTTCATTGGGGTACAAGTTTTCTACAGATAAATTGCACCTGAATGGAAAGGGGTCTGCTGTGCTGGAAGAGAATTCTAGAAGGGGTGCAGGAGTATTTAAACTAGGGATGAGGAGTAAAGAAAATCTAGAAAATGCAGGGGTAAATTTGTTTGTGTGGGAGGACGACTATTTCGGTGGGTGGTGTAGTGGCCTGGGGGGGGGGGTGGACTAGACCAGTGAATAAGGAGATCCATGTGGTGCAGACCAGCATTGAAGATGTAGGTGCCCACAATATCTCGTGTAATCTCATGCCATCTATTGAATGTGTAATGTATAATCCCATGCCGTCTACTAAAGGAGAAATGTATAATTCCATGCTATCATCTGAAAGGGTAACGTTTAATCCCATGCTGTCTACTGAACGGGTAATATATGATCCCATGCCGTCTAATGAACGTGTTCTACATATATAATCCCATACAGCTGACTGAAGGTGTAAAATTGGAAGGGAATTTAAAGTGTCTATTCATAAATGCCAAAAGAAAAACGGGGACGCTTGAGGGGCTAGTTCTAGAAGAGCAGATTTATGTGATTGGCGCTGTTGAAACATTGCTTAACTCCTTGCATGATTGGGCTGTTAACCTTCAAGGTTTTACTCTATTTAGAAAGGAAAGGGCAAACAGGAATGGAGCATGAGTATGTCTGTATGCACGGAATGATATGAAGGCAAGCGTGAAAGAGGCAATAGTGGGTGAAGATGTGGAAACCTTATAGGTGGAAATACAAGGGGGAGGGGGGTTAACACAGAAAAATATATTTTTGGTGTAATCTATAGCGCCCCCCTCCCCCCCAATATCACTGACAGGATAGAGTATAAGCTGCATAACTAAATGGAGCGGACAGCACAGGCGGGTACAGTGGTGCTAATGGGTGACTTCAATTACCCCGTTATTGACTGGGTCGCTGTTCTGCTTCAACTGCAAAGGAAAGGAAGTTCCTCAAACTGTTACAGGGTCATTTTATGGGCCATGTTGTGGAAGATCCAACTAGAAGTGATGCTCTGTTGGATCTGGTAACTTCTAACAAAATAGAATTTGTTGGAGCGGTTGCTGTTTCTGAAAATCTTGGTAACAGTGACCACAATATAATTCATTTTAGTCTAAACTGGGGAAAAAAACACATAGCGGGAGGGCAGAAACATTTAATTTATAAAAAGGCCAACTTCCTCTTATTGACGGCCGGACTACAGGACATAGATTGGGAGCAGCTATTACCAAATAATTATATAGAAGCCAAATGGGAGAGCTTTAGATATAACAAAATATATTCCTATAGGAAACAAGTATAAATTCAAATTGAATCCAACATGGCTGCTACCTTCTGTTAAAAGGGCAATAAATAATAAAAAAGGGCATTTAAAAAATGGGTCAGCATTAGCCTTTGAAAATTACCTTTGAAAAGAGCTTAATAAAATTTGTAAAAAAGTGATCAAATAAGCTAATAAAAAGCAAGTGGCCAAGGACAGCAAGACAAACCTCAAGAAATTATTTAAACATATAAATGCCAAAAAGCCAAAGTCAGAGCATGTAGGACCCTTAAGTAAAAGTAATGGGGAGCTGATCACTGGGGATCAGGAGAAGGCAGAGCTACTAAATAGGTTCTTCAGTCTGTAATCTAACGAGGGGGATTGGTGGGGGT
>JAODAL010047070.1:0-30292 GCA_025379985.1 Phyllomedusa bahiana | reverse complement strand
CAAAAAATTTGGCAACCACAAATTTCGGCTTGTAGGTGTTAAAAAGGGTTTTTTTAGCTACACAACCCAAGAGAAAAAATTGTAATTAACTTCGCTTGTGAATTATGCTACAGGAAAAATGTCTTATTTGGCGGTGAAAAAGATGGTTTCTTTTAGTCACCACAACAGCAGAACAACGCTTAATTAACCCCTGGATGTAAATTGCGCAAAAGAATTGAGCAGCCAAAAATGAAGTGGTATTTGTATTGTAAAAACGCTGTTTCTTTAAATAAATACAACAGGAACAGGCTTAGATCCCCTTTGGATATTCAATGTGCTGTGAGCAGATAGCATTAAAATGTATATGCAGCTGCACTGGACACACACTGGACTTCAGATCCAATACTCCACAAATCAGAAATAGAATGTTAAGAGAAGCAGTCTCTGAGACAAGCTGAGACACCCCACAAAAATCGCTGTATAAAAATCAGTTCTTCAGTAAGAGCTATTACAAGCAGACGCGGCAGCACCTTCCCTAATCAGTACAGTGAGAGGAGTGTGAGCTCCCAGCATCGCGCCCGGACTTATATGGTGCGGTGACGTCACAGAATCCCGCTGGTCTCTGATTGGCTTCTTCTCTGCACATGTCATGCAGGCTATGAACAAACAAATGCTTGTTGGGTGCTAATGACTAGAGATGAGTGAATTTCTCAAAAATTCGATTCGGCTGATTCGTCGAATTTGTTCCAAAAATTCACTTAACTTATCAGGGCAGTTACGGGGTCAAAACTGACCAAATGACTAAAGTGGGACCGCAGCCTGATAGGGTATTGTCAGCGCCAGCTAGAAATAACCGAGTAGAGGGCCAAGATCCCAATAAAGCGTCAAAAAGCACACTCCTTTTACACCGTCATCAGATGATGCCACAGATTATGACAGAACCGGTTCTGTTAAATGGTGATACTTGTAGAGCTACAAAGAGTTACTTTTTTCACTTATTGTGGTGAACTATCTTTGAAATGCAGTGTGTGTAGTTCTCACATACACACATCTCCATTACAGGCAGGTTATTATTTTGGGATATTGTTTTCTGTGCCAATGGGTTACTTTTTTCACTTATAAGGTGAAACACCTGTGAAATACATTGGTATATGTAGAATCTGTAGGCAGAAAGGGAAGCATGGCCCGGGACCTAATGTTGGCACCACAGCCCTGTGTCAACATATGCAGCATCACCATCCAGTGGCTTGGGAGAATCGTGTCTCAGATGTGGTGGTCCATCCTGCTGCAGCAACAGCAGCAGCACCCAGTGGCATGCATCCCATTTCAAGCTGTCAAGGCTCCACCACCTCTGCCTAAGGGAGCTATCTGTCTTTCCCATCATGCTCCTGCTCCTTGCCATTCAATGCACCAGCAGTCATTCACCGAGGCAATTGCCAAGAGACAGCAGTAAAGATGTAACAGAACTAAACAGAACAGCTATTGCACCATGATATCACGGCACAGAATGTTATCTCAACTTTTCAATGCTTTTCAATGGCCTTTGTTTCCAGATAAGAGTAGATAACACGAAAAGTCGTGATATCACGGTCAAGCTGTACTCCGCTACATCTGTATGCGTCCAGCAACCCTACGGCGCACAAGCTGACTGTACCCCTGTCCAAGTTGGTGGTACTGCAGGCCCTCTATTTTAAAGTGGTAGACTCTGCACCATTCAGAGAACTGATGGCTTGTGTCGAGCCGAGGTGGAGAGTCAGTGCAGTGGGGGCCATAGTTACCCCAAGGAGAACTCGCTTGTCCACCCAAAATATGAAGAGACTCACTTTTGTCAAGATAGTCAGGCGTGGATCAGCCAGGATTTCCACACACCAGTGCCGGATGCATCAGATTAGATCAGCCATGCCGCCTCACCCAAACTTTGACAAATGAGTCTGGATTCTTCTGGCTACTTGCCTCAGCTACTATTCTGATGCTGCCACCTGCTTGATGCCACACATCTGCTGCCAGCTCCTTCTACCACCCACCATCATTACCAGGGACTGGTATTGCCACCCAGCTCCCCACTCTTTACTGGGCCATTATGTAGTCTTCTGATGCTGCTGCCACCTCACCACTCAGGTCTCCTCATGCTGCTGCTGCTGCTGTCACCTCCAGGCTATGTCACCATGTCACTCCTGGCTTGATGCTGCTGCTGCCACCTCCTCCTTATGTCACCTAGCTGCTGCCACCTCAAGATTGTCATTGTGTCACTCTCCAGCCTGATGCTGCTGCTGCTGTTGCTGCCGCCACCTCCACACTGTGTAATTGTGCCAATCTGTGCCTACTCATGCTGCTGACACCTCCATAATCTGTCCTTGTGCCACTCTGTGGCCTACTCATGCTGCTGCCACCTCCACAATCTGTCATTGTGCCACTCTGTAAACTACTCATGCTGTTGCCACCTCCACAATCTATTATTGTGCCACTCTGTAAACTACTCATGCTGCTGCCAACTGACCACTCTCTCACTCAACCACCCTGTGTTTTCCTAATGGTGTTTCCACCCTCAGCCACTATGTTTGGCTTTCCCCTTCTTTTAATCTGTTAGAAGGAATGAAAAGGACAAACACAACCGATTGTGTCTTCGGATAAGCTGTAGGGCCAGTATGACATGGTCCTTTGTTTGCAACAGGATTTTCTGATTATTAGGTAGCCAAAAGCAGAGGTGGATACAAAACACAGAAGTCATGCAAATATTCCATTTACTTGTTATCTCTTTTTTGGATCTACTCCTGTTTCTTTTTGGCTTTAGCAATAATGATGGATTATTGACCTATTGAAAGCAGACACTGACGGATCAAAGGAAGGGCAAAATGAACAGTGACATCAACGCAAAATTACTGCTGACACCCTCTCCACTCTTTTGGGGGTGGGGGCTCTACATGTATCAGCATTTAATAAAATCACCACAATAAGTGAAAAAATTAACTCTTTGCCACAGATAGCAATATCCCTACAGAGCGAACTGGATGGATTTCAGATGTGTGTAGGGGAGACATACACAAACACTGTATTTGACACAGAGTTCCCCACAATAAGTGAAAAAATTAACTCTGCCACACAGATAGCAATATGCCAAAATAAAAAACGCCGGTTTAGGAATAGGTGTGTATATGACACACACATGTGTATTTGAAAGGTATTTCACCCCAGTAACTCTAAAATAGGAAGTATTTTGCACAGGGTGCAATCTAGTGCAGCTACATAGCGTTGCTTGTGCATATGAGACACAGTGACAAGTGGCAGAATTGAACATGGTTGCCCTATTTATAGGGCTGTGACATCACAGAAGCTGGATGGCTGCTGATTGGCTGCCTATCTGCACATGTCATTGAGGGCGTTCCTTTCTTCCTCCCATAGTTATTTGCCCTATGTCACGCCATGTTCCCGCGGCCATTTTAGATTCATTACCACAAATCGCCATGAACTTCAGCTTTCTTCAGAATCAAATTTTCCCTGAAATTCAAAACAAATTCCACTTTGTTAGAATCAATTCGCTCATCTCTACTAATGACCATTCCATTGCTGCCTACTGCTTCCCAGGAGGATGCTCTGTCTCCAGAGGCTCAACAACCAAAGGTTATAGAATTACCTACAACTCATGAGGGGTCTGAGGTAGAAGATTATGAGACATGCCTATTCCAGAGAGCCATTATTGGGTATGAAGACTTACAGAAACCTCCGGGGGGAAGATATAGTAGTAGAAACCACACCAAGGAGTTTGAGCACGAAGAGTCACCGGAATAGAAGAACCTGAAGAAAGCGGAAGGGTTACCAGAGAGGAAAAGGACCAGGAACCAAAAATAGGCAAGTATAGGCTTGGCTGTTTCTGTCATTCCTGCAGAAATTAATGGCTTAGCGGGTTGTATCCATAACCACTGCTCCATTCTAACACCTCCCTATTGCAGTCATGCAATGAAAATAAACAGGGGGTTACTCAGAACTCCTGTTCTAATGATCAGTGATGGTCCCAATGTTTATGCATTTATCACTTATTCTGTGGATACACGTTATTCTTGGGATAACCCCTTTTGATACAAGATGGAAATTATAAGCCTATGTCCTTTCATCAATTCATAGTGAGAAAAGGTAAAATGTCACTGATAATTCTAGAAATGATGTTTAAATTTGCATGCTCAGTGTTCCATTTTTCTCAGTGTCACTCCAATACCAAATAGAATATGCTAATTGTTAACATACTCATTTTTCATGCCCTGTTGAGTTCATTGACATGCCTTAGGCACTAGTGTCAGTCCTGCTAATTTTCTATGCAGTGGACACCTTTTATGCTAATTACCTGTTGATGATAAATAACCCACTATGTTGGCTTCTCCTATACCACCTCAAAGAACTTTCCAAAATCAAGATATAAAATCGAGTAATTTTTATGTAAGGCTCTGCGCAGATGACATTTGAACCTTTTTCTGACATATACCTAAGATGAAAGGCTCAGGCATGTGCTACAGTATAGTCACCCATTGTAAAATAAGATGAAAAGTGAGGCATGCATTTTTATTATACTGGCCATCTGTAAAGGAAAGCATAGACTATATGGTTGAAAAAAAGAAATGCATAAATGCTATATGCTAAATGTAAGGTTCAAATCCTGTCAGCACACAGCTAAAATTACAAATTCTGAATGAAAATTGAATATTTTATCTTTCTATTAACTTGCTTTGCACAAACTGTCAATTTTACAAGATTTTAAAATGCATTTTTGGAATTTTATTAAATAAACATATAAAGAACAAGAAACCATTTTGGTCTCTTTGCAAATAAAAAAATGAAAATAATTTAAACAATTTTACCTATTTCTGGGGAAGGACTAAGAAAAAGGATTTTCAAGCTGCCATCAGCTTGGACTATTCCAACATTTTTTACATTTTAATAACATTAAATGGTATCATAGAAACAACATTCACATTGGTTTTAGGTTTTGATCAATAAAATAACAGTGGTTCTCTTAACTTAGATATCAATTTAACTGTCTAACACTTGACTTGATACATCTTCTCTATTGACGTGACCAGATTTATATTCTGCGTTTCAATTAGTACACACACGTAGATTAAATAACTTTCCTGTTTTCAAAAAACATTTTATTCCCATGAATATGTTATCATCCTTGATCAAAGATCTCAAGGGTAATCCCTCTGGTTTAAGCTGAGATTTGTATATAAGCCATTTACCATTATTTAATATACAATCTTCTTGTTTCATTAGACGTGTCTATTATTTAGCTTGTCAATAATAACAGTATGTGGCCTTACAAGATTGTAGTTTATCTACATTATTTAATCTATTATCACAATAAAAGAAAATTACATTGCTCTCATTTTTTACTATGTGTTATGTATTTCAGAAATATACTCAAATGTCTTTTGTGCACTGTAGTTTAATGTATATCATTACTGAGGTCAAAAGTTGTCACTAATTAGAGAATGGAAGTGAGTGATTGTGATTGTGGATTGTGAGATGAAATTGTAGCATAGGTAAGAATGAAAAGAGAACACAAATGCTCTGCAGACAGCTACATGGCTTCATTGTCAAAATCGAGCACATTTGCACACAGGTACAAATATTAATCGGCATGATTTCAGTGTGGTACTGGAAAACCAGAGTAGTATAATGAGCATCTAATACAACAATGCCCCAAATATTCTGCAAATCACAATCCAATTTAAAGTTGCCTTTGGATCCACTTAGAAACATTTATTGTTGCTTGATTCGTTCAAAACCTATTATTTAGTCATAGTTAGGATTTCCTTCACCCAACAAAAATTCAGTATACCAATCATGTTCCTAATCATGTCTCTAAGCTAACTAGCCTGTTGGAGTTCCCATTCTACCTAGTACACTTAGCAAATGATCTAAAGGCTCCTCTCCCAACTTCTACATCTTTGCTTTGTGCAATGATCAATGTTAATGTGCAAGAGTTCAACAAAGATTGAAGGTGGGTCCACAGAATTCTTTTTTTGGTAAGCCAAAGGAACCTAAGTTTGACAATGTAAATTGATGCTTACTAAGAAAAAAATGTAAAGTTGTGTGTAGAGATGGGCAAATTTCTCAAAAATTCGATTCGGTGACTTCACCGAATTTTCCGACAAAATTCGTTTCGATCCGAATTGCTTTGGGACGAATTACGTCAAAAAACAGCTATTTCCAGGCTGCACAGAGCCTGTAGAGTGCAGTAGAATGTTGTGCCATGCTTAAATATGCAGAGGGAGCTTGGTATGGTCTTCATACAATGTTGTGTTTTAGTATGACACGCAAATGACTGCCGCCGCTTTTAGAATCGCTTCACTATAAAATTCCCTGGGCACTTAAGAGGGCAAAACTGACCAAAAAACTGAAGCGGGAATGTAGCCTGATAAAGTCATGGCAGCGACAGCTGGAAAAAAAACAAGCTGAGGGCTCAGGTGGCAACATCAGTGACAGAGTGTGGAGGTGACGGCAGCAGCCACAGCAGCATGAGGTCAGAGAGTGGCACAATGACATTCTGGAGGTGGCAAAAAGAGGTGAAGGCCACATAGTGGCACAATGACTCCGTGTGAGGGGCATGGCAGCAGCCACAGCAGCAGCATGAGGGTTAGACAGTGGCACATGACATTCTGTAGGTGTCAAAAAAAGGAGTAGGCCAAAGGGAAGAGTGGGGAGTGCACAAGTGATGGGGCAGGAATGTGGAGGTCAAAAACGGATCCAAGAGGGCACAATGACAGAGTGAGGTCACGCAGCGCACACAGCAGCATGAGGTCAGGCAGTGGCACAATGACATTCTGGAGGTGGCAAAACAGTAGTAGGCCACAGAGTGGCACAATGACAGAGAGTGGAGGTCACGGCAGCAGCAGCATGAGGTCAGAGAGTGGCACAATGACAGAGAGTGGAGGTCACGGCAGCAGCCACAGCAGCAGCATGAGGTCAGACAGTGGCACAATGACATTCTGGAGGTGGCAAAACAGTAGTAGGCCACAGAGTGGCACAATGACAGAGAGTGGAGGTGACGGCAGCAGCAGCATGAGGTCAGAGAGTGGCACAATGACAGAGAGTGGAGGTGACGGCAGGAGCAACAGCATGAGGTCAGAGAGTGGCACAATGACAGGGTGTGGAGGTGACCGCAGCAGCAACAACAGCAGCAGCAGCATGAGGTCAGAGAGTGGCACAATGACACAGTGTGGATGTCACGGCACCAGCAACAGCAGCAGCAGCATGTGGTCAGAGAGTGGCACAGTGACAGTGTGGAGGTGGGTGGCAATACCAGACCCTGGTAAAGATGGTGGTAGGCTGATGGAGAAACTGTCAGCAGATGTGTGGCATCAGGCGGGTGGCGGCATCAGAATAGTGGCTGAGGCAGGTAGTTTGAACCCAGACTCATTTCTCACAGTTTGGGTGAGGCGTCATGGCTGATGTAGTCTGACGCCTAAGGCATTGGTGTGTGGAAATCCTGGCCAATCCACGCCTGATTCATCTTGACAAAGGTCAGTCATTCCATATTTCCCGTGGACAAGCGGGTTCTCCTCGGGGTAATGATGGCCCCCGCCGCACTGAACACCCGCTCTGATGCCACACTACTGGCCGGGCAGGGCAGCTTCTCCACTGCAAACTCGGCAAGTTGCGGCCACACATCCAGTTTGGCTGCCCAGTAGTCCAGCGGATCTTCTAACTGGGGTGGCAGAGTGCTGTCCAAGTAGGCCACCAACTGTTGGTTCAGGGTCTGCTCCAGGTCCTGCTGCTGCTGCTGGCGACTGCCCTCCTCACTAGGCAGGCGAATGAAGCTGCTCATCAGTGACTCCAGACTTAGGTTGCTGCTGATGAAGCTGGTACTTCTCCAACCCCCACTCCCCCCACCTTCCTCCAGCAGCCACGGCAATAGTACATGAGCGCTGAAGTACCCCCGGTCAGACCTGTCAGAGGAGGGACGATGCCGCACATAGGCAGCGGCCAACTGACTACGGAGGATTTCCCTATAGTATTTGAGTTTGTCCTTCCTCTCAGCAGCTAGGAAAAAGGCTCACATTTTGGACCGGTAGCGAGGGTCCAATAGGCTGGAGAGCCAGAAGTCATCCCTCTCCCGGATGCTGACTATTCGGCTGTCACTAGCAAGGCAAATCAGCATGCTGCGGGTCATCTGCACAAGTGACTCCGAGGGGCTCCCTGCCTCCATCTCCACTGTATACTGCCACGGTGCTTGTGGGTCATCTGCCTCATCTCCATCTGCCTCCTCCAGCTGCTCCTGCTCCTCCTCTCTTGTCACCTGGGTAGAAAATCCACTCATTTCACCAGACAATGCTTCTGCTCCCATGTCCTCCTCCTCCTCCATTTCAGTCCCCACCGGACTCATGTGACCGCGAGATGTAGTTGCCACGTCTCCAGTCCCCTGCCCAGACAGATTTTTCAGCATCTGTTCCAGGACATGAAGCAGTGGAATGACGTTATTCATCCCGTATTCGTGGCGACTGACAAATAACGTCGCCTCCTCGAATGGCCTCAGAAAAAAGGAAAGGTGTAAACGCTTTGAGTTCCCAAGGGGGCAAAAAAAAAAGTTACCAGGGGAGTCCCTCCTGTCTCCCGGGGATAAACAAAAAATCTTAAATCCCCTTTTCTCGGGTTCAAAAAAGTCGGTCCAAAAAAGTGCAGGGGGAATTCCAAACAGGTGGAAACATCCCCATTTTCAGAGGTTTTGGGGGAGGCCTTTTGGGCCGCTGCAACTGGGGGGGAGGGGGGTTCCGGCTTTTTTAAAAAATGGATGAATGCTTTTTTCCCTGGCCTTTTTCAAATCTTCTAAAATTTTCGGTGGAAGACCGGGAAACCTTTTCAAAACCAATTAACACTGCGCCTGCAGGGGGGCAGGGGCCCAACCCTCCTGGGTGCAGCGCGGCACCATTTTTCCTTTCCCATTGTCCGCCCACCATGGCCCAAATTTGCAGTTGGCGCCAAAAAAGCCACCATGGGATTTTTTGCTGCATGACGCGGAGAAATTTCCTCCCCGTGGGGACTTCTTTCGCCGGGGGAAAGGGCCAAGGTGTAAAACTGCGTGACACCGGCTGGGGGCCCAAACACATGTGGTATAAAGGGGCATTTACTTGGAGGCTGAGAGGGGTGATGGAGGAGGAGGAGGGGGAAATTGGGGCGCAGGGCCGCTTTTTGAAAAACGTGGAGGAGAAAGGGGGCGTCCCTTGTCCAAGTTGTTGGTTTTCCTGGGTAGGAAGCACATTACCCAGTGGGCCGTAAAGGGACATGAAAGGGCCTAAACCGAAATTTACAGCTCCAAAAGTACGTGCTGCCTCCCCTTTGGAACAAACCGTAATCAAAGAGGGGGCCCCAAACCTTCTTTCTACATATTTTTTGAAGTGCTGGAACCCCTTTTTTTGGAAAAAAAATTACGGTTTGGGAACTCTCTATCTCGGCCGGCACAACCCCTTTAACTCTTGAACGGTGCAGAGTCCACCATTTGGGGGGGAAAAGGACTCCAGTTACCAACAACTTGGCCCAGGAGCACGGTCAGCTTCTGCCCCTTTAGGATGGTTGGACGCCCTTTTTGCCCCTCGCTAAAGGACTGCGGGCGCCTTGAGTAGCGGGAGCGGGAAGCATCTGGACGGGAGATAAAGGCCCAAAAAAGAAACAGCCCCCTTGTGCAGAGGGGGTGGAGCCTTGATTTGGTTTCCCAATGGCATGCTGCCACTGGGCGCTGTGCTCGTTGCTCAGCAGCCGGATGGACCACCACTTCTGACCCCCTTTTTCTCCAAGGCCCCCCGGATGGTGACGCTGCTTGGTTGACGCGGGGGCCGGGGTTTCCAACTTTAGCCCCGGCCCCCGCTTCACTTTTGCCCACAGATTTTTTAACATCCCCCTTTTTCGGCTCCCCCCGGTTTGTTTTACCCAAAAAAAATTTTCCAAAACCACCGATATCTGATTTTCCCCGCCAACGCTCCACATTTGATTTAAATACGCCGCCCCTGCCTTCCGGGGAAACCCCTGTGCCGCAGTTTTTTCCCCCTTTTCCCCTTTTGGTTTCCCCGACCTCAACTGCTGCAAAACCTGCTGACTCAGGGGCCACCCCAACCCACTTGCTGGCTGCGCCGCGGGCTGACGGCAAGCTGACCGCTCTCTTTATGACAAAGTGAACCCCTTTTCTTCACCCGGCTCCCAATTTGGGGTTTGGGCCCTTACATCATCATCGATTTGTTTTCAATCGCACTGCTGTCCTCCCAACGGTCTTGGTAGCAGAGGCTGCCCCCCCCAACAAAAACCCCCCATGCCATTTCTCCACATTTTTATTTTGCCACCAAATGCATAAGCGGGGGAAAATTTTGGCCCCAAATTTTCCCTTTGGCTGCCAAGCGCCCCCTGACTGCCCTCCCTCAAATTTTTTCATCCCCCCTATATAGTGGCGCGGGAACCCAGCCCAAAATCGAAAGGTTTTCTGACGGAGGGAAACCGGGGGGGACCCGTCCGGGCCTTGCCAAAAAAGGGGGTTGTGTCTGACGTTCCCCCCCTACTCTTGGCGGGGGGTTGTCAAAAGTCATTTTGGGAGGAATTTGGGATGACCAAGTAAAACCAAATCAAGAAAAAAGGGTTGCGGAACAACACCGGCCGTTTTCATAACAGCGGCATTTTTTGGCCTCCCCGAGTGCCCCCCTGCTGTAAACGTCCCCTTGCTGTTTAAAAACCGGGCCCCTGCTCCAGGATATTTTTGGCCAGCCACTCACAGGGAAGACCCGCCACCTCTCTGTCGGGGGGCCTTTACTGTTTTTTTCTAAATTACAGACACGTTTATGAAGAAACTGAAAAGAAAAACACACCCGTTTTTCCCCCCAAAGGGGCCCCCACTAAAAAAAGGGGTAAACCCTTTGGATAAAAAAAGGGGCGCCCCCCAAAGGGGGCAAAAAAAATTTTCTTGAGTCCGAAAAACCAAGGTTTTTTAAAAAAAGCCAAACAGGGCAAATTTAAACCCCCGGAAATGAATTAATGCCCCCAAAAAAAAATTTGTTTTTTGGGGGAAAAAAAACATTTCTTTACTACCGAAAAAAAACTCAATTTTAAAACCCTTTTTTTCCAGCACAAAAAATGAGCTGAAAAACCTACCTCGGGCTTAAACTCGAGCCCTGTCGGCGCTCGGGCGCGGGATGGCCCGGGGCGCCGACGGGGCGTTTCATTTAAAATGGGCCCCCGGGGAGCGCTTTAACTGAATGCAAGAACAGTCCAGTTTCCGGGCGCTCCCCAGGCCGGGCCCCTGTCCCTACCCCCTTCACCAACAGGGCGACTCCCCGGCCCCCTATAGGTGAAAACCACGGCGGGGCACAGAGCGAGCGCTCCGTGCTCCCAGTCAAACTCCAGGGGGTCTGGGGCCCCCGCCCCATTTTCCGGAAAGGGCAGGTGGGGTCATCCGCTGCGTGCGCGGCCTGATGACGTCCCCCGCCTGTTGCCGAGAAAAAAGCGGGAATGCGCGGGGGGCCCGGAGCAGCGAGGAGGGGAGCGGCAGGGACACGGAAGCGCGGGAGCCGGGTAAGGGGTTTGTTTTTTAAATTTTTTTAAAACTGCCTATGCCTGCCTAAGCTCCCTAAAACCGCCCAAAAACCTGCCACAGCCTGCCCAAAAACCGGGCCCAAACCCAAACCCCGGGCCCAAAACCCCGGGCCTACGGGCCGGCCCAACACCTGCCTCCCACCCGGCCCCTACACCTGCCAACAGCCTGTCCCCCTACATTTCCCCTACAGGGGCCACTTTACCCCTCCCAATCCCAAATGCCAAATACCTGCCTTTACGCTGGCCCAATACCTGCCAACAGCGGGCCCTTATACCGCCTACGTCGGCCCTACACCGGCCAACAGGGGGCCCTATACCTGCCTAAGTTTCCCTATACCGCCTACAGCAAAGCCCTATATTTGGGCCTTACACCCCGGCCCTTCCCTCCTCAGGGGGGCCCAACACCTCCAACAGCGGGCCCTACCCTGCCTACGCTGCCCTACCCTGCCTACAGCTGGCCCAACCTGCCTACACCCTGGCCCTATACCTGCCTACAGCGGGCCCTACACCTCCCTCCCACGGGCCCAAAAACCTCCCTTTCGATCCCAATTACCGCCTATAGCTCCCCCCTAAACCGCCAAACAGCCACCCCTACACCTCCCCTACGGGCCGGGCCCTAACCTGCCTACGGGACCCCTAAAACCTCCCAAAGACCCCAAAACCTGCCTACGGGCCGCCCTAACCTGCCTACAGCACCCCTACACCTGCCACGCGGGGGCCCTACACCTGCCTACAGCTGGCCCTAACCCCTTAAGCGGGCCCCAAAACCTGCCTACAGCGGGCCCCTTTACCCCCTCCCTTTAAGCCCCCCTTTACCCCTGCCTACAGCGGCCCCTACACCCCCTACAGCCGGCCCTATACCGCCAACGATGCCTATCCCTTTGCCCTACACCCGGGCCCCCTATACCCCCTACACCCGGCCCTAACCTGCCTCCCAACCCGGCCCTTTTCCCGCCTACAGTTTGCCCTATACCTGCCCTACAGGGGCCCAATACCTGCCTAAAGCCGGCCCCTATCCCTGCCTACACCGGGCCCTATACCTCCCTAAAAGGGGCCCTTTATAGGGCCCCTATACCTGCCTACAGCGGGCCCTTTATACCTGCCAAACAGCCTGCCCAAAAACCCCCTTCCAAAGGGGCCCATATACCTGCCTATTCCCCTTAAAAAGGGGGCCTTATACCTCCCTTTTTAAAACCTGGAAATGGGGCCAAATACCTGCCTATAATCTCCCTTGGGGGGCATTAACCCCCAAATTTTTTTTAAATTTGGTATCCATTTTTTTTTTAAAATTTACCACCCCATTTTCTACCCTAGGCTTATCTCGAGCCCAATAATTTTTCCCCTTTTTTTTGGGGAAAAATTGGGTTCCCTGGGCTTTTTTACTCGGGTTGCTTTCCTCGATTTATTTTCGGAAATTAAAAACTGCAGAAAAATACTTAGAAAAACCCTTGGATGTAAATTGCGCAAAAAATGTGTGCCAAAAATTTCCCAGTTTTGAAGCGTTTTAAAAAAGGGCCCATGTATTTTAAAGGGAAACCCACAAAAAAACGGGAAAAAATTAAAAATTTAACCTTGGGAATGTTTTTTGCAACGGGAAAAAAATTTTCTTTTTTTGGGGGTGAAAAAGAACTTTTTTTTTTATGACCACAACAGCGAAAAAACTCTTTTTAAACCCCCTGGATCTAAATTGCCCCAAATTTAAATGAGGTTCAAAATTAAGGGGTATTTGGGAAATTTTTTAAAAACGCTGTTTTTTTAAAACTGAATACAAGGGAACAGGCTTGATAACCCAAAAAAAATTTTCAAGGGTTTTCAAAAAACTGGGCAGATGCTTTAAAAATGTCCTTTGCAGTGCTTTGGGCACGCCCACGGGAATTCATTTCCAAATCCCCAAAAAAAGGAAAATTGAACTTTAAGAGAAGCAGTCCTTGAGACAAGCTTTTGACAATCCCCCAAAAAATCGCTGGTTAAAAGGAGTTTTTTAAAGATAAGAAAATTAAAAACCCCACAGAAACGGGGGGCACCCACCCCCCCTACACAGCACTTGGAGGAGTTTGTGGAGCGAGCATGGCCCCGGCCTTATATGGGCGGTGACGTCACAGAATCCTGGGGTTCGTTTGGTTTTCATCTTTGCACATGCATGTGGGCTACCCTTTCTTCCTCCCAGACTTCTTTCCCCCCTGAAAACCCCCAAATTTTGCTCGCAGCCATTTTATAAAACAAAAACAGGGCTTAGTTTCCCCGAAATCCCCCCAAATTTCCACTTGTTCAGAATCAATTACCCCATCCTAGTTGTTTTTTCCCTTTTTTAGAACTTTTTTTTTTTTAACTGAAAAAATCTTAAAGAAAAAATTTTTGGTCAAGGAAGGGAAGAACCAGTTTAGGGTTTTCAAAAAAAACAAGTTTCAAAGGAAAAATAAAAAAAAATGACATAATGTAAAAATTTGGGTAAAACATGGAGCGAGGGGCTGAAAATAAGTAAACTTTTCCTACTGCTATTTTGAAATGACAAAAAATTAACAGAAGGGAATTCAAAAATCAGCAGATTAGGGGTGGGAACATGGATTCCCATCCCAACACCCCAAGTAAGAAAATTTTCCATAAATTATGAAAAATTTTTCCCTTTTTTTGCTTTTTTTTAAAACCCCATGTTTTTTTTTTGGGGTTTTTTTGGGTTAAAAATAAAAAATCAGTATTTTCTTTTTTTTTAATTTATACGGTCAAGAAAGCGGGACAATAGCAGATTTTTTTTTTAAAAAAATAAAAAAACAAATTAATTTTGGGCCAGTATAAATTTGTGTTTTTTTTTCCCGCTTTTTGTTTTTGATCTAGAATAACAACTGTTTTTCAGCCGGGCAGTTTTTCACACTGCCAGCGGTCCGCAAAAAAAAGGAACATTTAAATTCCCCAAACCCGGGCTAGATAAAAATTAACATTAGAGTAAAATCTAAACTGTTTAAAAAGTAAAGTGAACGGTTTTTGGAAAGGTTTTAACCCGGTTTTTTGACCCCGGTTTTTTTTGCAAAAAAATGAAGAATGACCCACCTAGAGGGGTTTTTTTTTTTGGGAAGGGGTCCTTTGCATTTTTTTAACACAGGAAGACCCTTTTAAAGCACCTCAAAAGAACGGGGAAAAAGTTAAAAATTAGTCTTTTTTAAAAATCCTAAACAAACCCAAAATTTTAAAGTTTTAAACTTTCACTTTTTCTTAAAGTGAAAAAGTGCACCTCTGGGGGCATAAATTTTAAAATTTTGGGATAAAAAAATCACATGGTTTCTTGCACCAATCAGGAATGCTTTTGCACTCAGTACACTTTTCTGCTTGAAAAACAGTCCGAAAACCAGTGGGAAAACCTGGACAAAAACAGTGACAAAAACAGTTAAAAAACAGCTGAAAAACATTCCAGTTTTTGCGACAAAAACAGTCCAAAAACCGCTTGAAATGGACGGTTCTACTGAGGCAAAAACAGAGCTGTTTTTGTCCTTTGCCGGTTTGCTGGCCAGTATTTGTCCTGTTTTGCGGTCATCCCCATGGCTGTGGGGGGGGAGGGCAGCTTTTCTCCGCGATGAGCGGAGAAAAGCCCTCCCCCTTCCCATTAGCTTGCAAAGATTCCGTCCGGAAACCGGACAGAAGATTTTGCTAGCACAATGCTTTGCGGCCGGACCGTGGGGGGTAAAACCGCCGGATGGAAAACCCGTGCGGTGGGGACTGTTGCACGGGTTTTCCATAGAGCACCATTGTGCTAATTTTCAGCCAGTTTTTCAGGCGGTCTAAAAACCGCAAACCGGCTCAAAAACCGGCCAAAAACCCATGCCGTGGGGACATGCCCTTAAGGCTTGTTCACACAGCGTTTTCACTCCGTGTTACAAGCGCTTTTTAGATCCATCTCAGGGACCAACAGGACGGACCCAGAGATGGATCTATACAATTAGCAGTGAGATTATCACTGCGGGCTATGAGGAAGACGCAGCGGCATTCACATGCAGGCTGCGTGTTTCACTCCTGCCTGTTGGCTCCGTCTTTGAAAGAATTGCATGTCAATTCTTTCAAAGACCCCTTACTGTAGATCTTATCTCCTGCTTCTGAGCACAAGCTTCCCAAGGTTATTGACAAGCTCATTCTGCTCTCATTGCTCCAGCTGCTCTGGCCATGATGGTGACATCATTCCCTGTTGTGTCTTATCAGCAGCACAGGAGCTTGTTTATCTATGTTGCTGACATAATTTAACCCTTTAGAGATCTGTAACCTTCTGCCCTGCTGTTTAGACTCCTCTATCACAAATTTCTAACAGACTCAGCTAGGAATAGCAGAGCTGATATGCCAGTCACTTCTAAAAAACTACCCACAGTCTAACAAGGAATTGAGAACCTAAAGCTGGCTGTGACGAGTAGGCTCTATGAAAAAGCATGGTACAAGCACCCCTTTAACTCCTTAAGATCTAAGCCTGTTTTAAACTTAAGGACTAAGCCCTATATTTCAAATCTGACATGTGTCACTTTATCGGAGAATAACTTTTTAATGGTTTTACTTATTCAAATGAATTTGAGAATGTTGAATGTACTTTAAGTTAGCAATTAATTTTTGTCAAAAAAATCCTTGTTTATTTGTGAAAAATATCAAAATATTGTGAAAATTTGTGAAAATTTGCCATTTTCAAAGTTTAGAAATTTCTGCGTGTAAGACAGAAAGTTATACCTAACAAATTAGTAAATAACGAACATCTACCATAAGTCTACTTTATGTTGGCATCAGTTTTTAAACAATTTGATATATTTTTAGGACATTAGGGGGCTCATAAATTTTGTAGCAAATTTTAACATTTTCAAGAAAATTTGTAACACTATTTTTTTAAAGAACAAGTCCAGTTCTGATGTGGCTCTTAGGTGCCTGTATGTTGGATACTCACATAAAGGGCTCCATCTAAGAAACTGCACCCCTCAAGGTATTCAAAACAATACTCATAAAGTTTGTCAACCCTTTAGGTGTTTCCGAGAAATTAAAGCAAAGAAGAAGTGAAATTTCAAAATTCCACTTTTCTTGCAGATTTTCATTATTCACTGGAACACATTAGATGTGATCAGGGAAATGCAACTCAATATTGATTCCACATTTTCTGTCATTTTTAGAGATATCCCATATGTGGCTCTAGTGTGCTATTTGACTCAACCACAAGCCTCAGAATAGGAGGAGCACCTACTGGATTTTGGGACCTCATTTTCATTAGGATATACACTCACCGGCCACTTTATTAGGTACACCATGCTAGTAACGGGTTGGACCCCCTTTTTCCTTCAGAACTGCCTCAATTCTTCGTGGCATAGATTCCACAAGGTGTTGCAACGATGCTCAATTGGTACCAAGGGGCTCAAAGAGTGCCAAGAAAATATCCCCACACCATGACACCACCACCACCAGCCTGAACCGTTGATACAAGGCAGGATGGATCCATGCTTTCATGTTGTTGACGCCAAATTCTGACCCTACCATCCGAATGTCCCAGCAGAAATCGAGACTCATCAGACCAGGCAACGTTTTTCCAATCTTCTACTGTCCAATTTCGATGAGCTTGGGCAAATTGGAGCCTCAGTTTCCTGTTCTTAGCTGAAAGGAGTGGCACCCGGTGTGGTCTTCTGCTGCTGTAAGCCCATCTGCCTCAAAGTTCGCCATACTGTGCGTTCAGAGATGCTCTTCTGCCTACCTTGGTTGTAACGGGTGGCTATTTGAGTCACTGTTGCCTTTCTATCAGCTCGAACCAGTCTGTCCATTCTCCTTTGACCTCTGGCATCAACAAGGCATTTCCGCCCACAGGACTGCCGCTCCACTGGATGTTTTTCTTTTTCGGAC
Organism: Phyllomedusa bahiana; assembly: GCA_025379985.1. Classification (NCBI taxonomy): domain Eukaryota; kingdom Metazoa; phylum Chordata; class Amphibia; order Anura; family Hylidae; genus Phyllomedusa; species Phyllomedusa bahiana. Next base: position 12,907 of record JAODAL010047070.1, on the reverse strand, counting down.
CATTCTCTGTAAACCCTAGAGATGGTTGTGCGTGAAAATCCCAGGAGATCAGCAGTTTCTGAAATACTCAGACCAGCCCTTCTGGCCCCAACAACCATGCCACGTTCAAAGGCACTCAAATCACCTTTCTTCCCATACTGATGCTCGGTTTGAACTGCAGGAGATTGTCTTGACCATGTCTACATGCCTAAATGCACTGAGTTGCCGCCATGTGATTGGCTGATTAGAAATTAAGTGTTAACGAGCAGTTGGACAGGTGTACCTAATAAAGTGGCCGGTGAGTGTATTTTAGGCACCATTCCAGGTTTGCGAACACCCTAAGGTGCTAAAACTTAATAAACTCCCCTAAAAAGACCTAATTTGGAAAACTACACCCCTTAAGGAATATATTCAGAGGTGCAGTGAGTATATTGACCCCAAAAGATCTTAGACACATTTTTTAACATAAGGCTATAAAAATAAAAAAAAAATTTTTTTTTCAATAATCTGCAGTTTCAACCAAATATTTTTTATTTCTACAAGTAATCCTGGAAAAAAGCAGGACAAAATTTATTACACTATTTCTTCCAAATTCGGAAATACCCTATATATGGGTATAAACTGCTGTTTGGGCAAATGGCAGGGCGTACAATGGAGGGAGCGCTACTTGGATTTTGATGGGTACTGTGTTGCATTTGCAAAACCCCCAAAGTACCAGCACAGGTGAAACCTTCCAGAAGTCAACCTATTTTGGATTCAACACTCTTCAGGGATCTCATCTAGGGGTTTATTGTGCAATTTGGGCACACAGGTGTTCCACAGGTTTTTTTTTTAGTATTGGGCCATGAAAATTTAAAATAAAATTTAAAATGGAACTCTACTATGTGGGCTGGTATAATTGCAATTATATAAATTTTATCTAGTTTTTTATGTTTTGCTACTTTTGCACAATAGAAATGGGTTTGTAAAAATTGTGTTTTTATTTTGCCATAATCTGACAGCCATAATGTTTTTCTTTTTCTTTATACAGAGCTGAATAAGGGCTTGTTTTTGTGGGATAAGTTGCCACTTTCATTGATGCCAGTATGAGGTTCATATGATGCCTTGATCTCTTTTTTATCAAGGTTTTTTGGAGGCAGAATGAACAAAATACAGCAATCCTGGTAGTGTTTTTATTTTTTAGAGCGGTCACTGTGTGGTATAAGTGACATGCTAGCTTTACTCAGCATGATGATACAACTACAGCAAAACCCAATCATTCTATTTCTTTATGTTTTACTGCTTTTGCACAATAAAAATACCTTTATTTAGAAAATAAAACATTTTTGTACGGCCATAACTTTTTTTATTTTTCTGTGTACAGAACTGTGTAGGGGTTTGTTTTTCTTGGCTTGAGTTGACGTTTTTATTGGTATAATTTTTGCAGGACACATAACCTTTTGATGGCTTTTGAATCCGTTTTTGGAAGGCAGGGTGAAGAAAACACAGCAATCCTGGTAGAGTTTTTTATTTTAATTTTTTACAGTGCTCACCTTGCAGTACACATGACATATTAATTATCACTCTGCTGGATGATACGATTATGGCGATACAAAATTTATATTGTTTTTTAATGTTGTAGCAGTTTAAAAAAAACATGTTTTTATTATGTAAAAGAATTTTCATTGATACCAGTTTGGCATTTATATGACTTTTTGATATTTCTTTATTCCATTTTATGTGCAGCGAGATAAGCAAAAATTGCAATTATGCCAATTTTTTTTTTTTTTTTTTTTTACGGCATTCACTTTATGGATAAAGTAACATGACAGATTTATAGGATAGGTCATTATGCACGCGGCAATACCAAATATGTGCATTTTTGGGATCTTTTTTGGGGTCATTGGTATTTGTAAAAGGTTAAGGGCGGTGTATGAGCTTTACACTTATATTTTTTATTTTTATTTTTTTCACTTGTAACACTGTGGGACTATACTCAGCAATTATTAGATTGCTGGTATAACTCAGGTATAAAACATTGCAGCATCTCTAATCATCCTGTCAGCAGGATGCCTGGCAGGATGACTTCACAGACAACCAGGAGGTCATTTTCTGACCTCCAGGTTGCAATTTCGTTGCTGGGGTTCCGATGGAGAACAGAGGGAGCCTTCTCCCTCTGTCATAACTCCGTAACTGCTGTGATCGCTATTCGCGGCAGCTAAGGGTCAAATCAACGGGAATGGAGTTATTACCACTCCCGAGTTAAGTGCAGGAGCCCAGCTGTCAATCACCACTGGGCTCCTACAGTGATCTCCATGATGTTCCTGGATGTCGTGGTGCATTAAAGGGATTTGCACCTTGACGTACAGGAATGTCATGGTGGGTTAAGGGGTTAAGTAATGAGATGAAGTTGCTATCTTGAGTAAAAGTCTAATTAAGACAATTCCTTTTACAAATGAAAGAGACCTGACAATCACTTGATTGTTTGCCTTAATGTCTGGCCTCTAAAACCTCCAGTAATTAGCTATTATGACCATAACTTTCAAATAAAGAGTCACCCTTTGGTATTGCAAAGCTGGACAGGTTCCTTCTCTGTTATTGCTGTTCTTTCATATCGGCTGTCCATTCTGGAAAAGAAAGTAGGATGTCCATATACCGTAACGGAATAAGACAACTCCTTTAACTTACTATCACATAAATTTCAATATATAAAGAACATTGACTAACAAGTAGATGTTTTCCTTTATATGATAAAACAAAGTTTTCAAATTTTTAACAGTATACATTACATACCATAAGGAAGATATCATCTGTTTTCTCAGAAGTCAGCATCAATATTTATATCTATGGAAAATGTCAACGTTCCACAGCAAAGGTTAAACTAAAGTAAGAAGTTTATTCATCTTTAAATGCTATATTCAGTTTATATTTAGATGTAATCTGAAAAAAATTCTACCAAGTATTATCAATACTTGATATGATATCTTTTTATCAATACATTGCCCATTAGAGATATTTATAGCAAAGAATTTACAGTAGGTGCTCCACAGTATAGTATTTCAAGTTTTACAAATATAGAACAGAAGCGTCAACATGTTCACCATTTATAGTTTTACGAAGAAAAGGCACAACCCTGGAATCCATTCTCCAACTGGAGTAAGAATGGGACTGCACATTTTCTATGATGTTGTAGTGTGCTCAGAAGGAGGACAGTAGTTCCACAGCCTATATAGTAAATCTAGGGCACACCTTATCTCCATCTAAAAGCATGAATCTTTTATTACATGCACAATATACAGGTGAGGGAGATTGGTACCGCAGAAAACTATATGCTGCAGCCGGGCAGTCCTAGACTGCCATACTTCTCTACACCAGATATGATCTGATGAAGGCCGATCAAGGCCGAAAAGTCACAGCAAATATATCTGGGCTCATGAAACCATTAAATTGAGGCAAGCCCTTTTAAGAGTCACTTTACTGATCACACCTATGTATTATGCATATAATAAAAGATTCATGTTTTAGGATGCAGATAAAGTGTGCCATGGATTTACTATACTTCATGTAGGGATTAGCCCAAATGATAGCAGTCTCTTCTAAGGTCAAACACAGGAAACTTTATTCATGCGGTGCACACAACACAGGAAAATAAAAGACAGGGCTTGCTTCAGCCAAAATACACCAGTAATCACAGTTACATGTCACAGTACCGTACTTCTGTGCTCCGGGGTTAGGAAACCGCATGCAGGTCTCAATCTCTCAGGAGTGCAAGGCCCAGCTCTGGCTCTCAGACAAACTCTGGCTCCACTGAGCAGTTTGTTCAGACAGGGAACCACACCCTCTCACCTGAGCCTGCTGGCCTTATATAGGGATGGTAAGCCCTGGACTGGAATGTGTGAGCAGTCATCCCACCCAACTCTTCTGACTGCTCCAATAAAAGCCTGACCCGGATAACGGCATTACTTCCATACTACAAAATACAAACGTGTCAGTGGCCTATTGCCGCTGACACCAGAATAAATGGGCTTTATTTTTTTACCGACTTCAGGCAGATCAGTTACACATATCATCCATCAACAATAGCACCTTGTGCCTTCCAACAGTGGCTAGTTTTTTATCTAGCAGGATTCTCTAACCAGGAAACAAAGAGCAATAAAAACTTAAAAAATAAGCCAGATTGAATGAACCTTTTCTTCTGCAGTTCTGTGTATTGTAGTGTCATTACTACAACTCAGGCTCAGGCAGACCACCTTTAACTTGCTGTTCTAATATATATGCGGCTAGTTTCGGCATCAAAGATTCATAAATGTGTCTAATTCTAAGAATGTGGTGCAACATGCTTCCCGAACACCTCAAATCTTTGGCACATTAAAAAGTTTGGATTGTGACTGTTCATACATCCATTGAACAGGAATATGACAGCATTTTGGTGCAACGTATGCCACAATACTGGCGCAGTCCCATTGATACATGTCGCCCTTAGTTATTAACTGAGCTCCTTGTGGTCTGACTAAGATCATTCTGTACATCCATTGTACTTCTTGCAAGTAAATGGTCATACTTCCTGGTCCACTTTAACCAGAAAATGGTGCTGCGATGCAAATTTAAAAAATTTCATAAAATAGAACATAGTGAAAACCCTACATATATAGTAGTGCCTGAAGATACAAGAAACACATCATATTTACTGAAATGTAAGCACTGGAAAAAACAAAACCGCGCAAACATGGCGTAAGTACTTTTTTCACATTTCGCCCTACTTAGAATTTTTTTCGGTTTCCCAGTATATTCTATGGTACAGTCAATGACACCATTAGACAGTACATTTTATCCTACAAAATAAAATACCTCATACGTCAATGTAGAAGGAAAAATAATAAAAGGCTTTTGGAAGGTGGGGAGGAAAAAACTAAAGTTTCAACCCCAAAAAAATGTTGTGTCCTTAAGGGGTTAAAACTGCATTCACTGGGCACTAGATTGTGTCCAATATGTCCCATTCCCTTTTCTGCCCCTGTTTTTTGCATGTTCCTTTATCAGCTCTGATATGTAGACCACCAGAGTCAAGTAGAAGACAGAATTTGATGGCAGCTCCAAGATACAGTTGGAAGTCCAGATGTGGCTCTGAATGTATTTTGCCATCATTCCCTGGTATCCAGCTGCCATAAAGAGCACACACATACTAAGGCCACTCCAGGAAAGTTTTAAAAAATACAAAAATATAGCTTCAAAATAAAAAGAATGAAACATTACAAACATTTATTGTAATGAGGACTACCTGTAGATAGCAATAAATTGTCTGGTTACCCATGGATTTGGAGAAAAGTTATGCCATGGGTGAGAGTCTTTGGGACCCCTTGGACTTCATCCTTTAACCCCTCTACAGGATCTGAATGTTTCTACATGGGAAGCCAGACCACTACCTTCAGCGTAGTCTGCTACAGCTGATGATATGAGGAGGGGAACATCTCTCCTTATGGAGAGCACCAGTTAAGGTGTGTAGTGTTTTGTTTTGCCTTTTAGCCCACTACTCAGCATCTGCATATCACAAGGCATTATGGGAAAGGAGCTGGAAAGCTCACTGCGCACTCTATAGGTTGTAACAAATCCTCAATTTACTTCTGATTCACTGAATCTTTGAGAAGCAAAAAGGAATAATTGTCAAGCCAATATTGCTCATCTACATACGCGTTTCGGGGTTTTGCCCCTCATCAGTGTAGAGCAGAGCGATATTGGCTTGACTGGTGGGAGGCAATGAGTGGGTATGAGGAGGGGAACTCTCTCCTTTGGAGAGCACCAGTTAAGGTGTGTAGTGTTTGTTTTGCCTTTTAGCCCACTAAATCAGCATATGCATATCACAAGGCATTATGGGAAAGGAGCTGGAAAAGCTCACTGCGCCCTCTATAGGTTTGTAACAAATCCCCCAATTTACTTCTGATTCACTGAATCTTTGAGAAGCAAAAAGGAATAATTGCCCAACCCCAATATTGTCTTTCTACATACGGGTTTTTGGGGGTTTTTTTTGGGGCCCCTCATCATTTGTATGGGGCGGGACGATTTTGGCTTGACTGGTGGGAGGAAAAGGAGTGGGTAGGGAAGGAGGGGAACATTCTCCTTATGGAGAGCACCAGTTAAGGTTTTAAAGTGTTTTTTTTTTTGGCCTTTTTGCCCACAAATCAGCTTTTGCATATCAAAAGGGGCCTTTATGGGAAAAGGAGCGGGAAAGTAAATTGGCCCTCTTAGGTTTAACAAATCCTAAATTTTCCCTTCTTTTTTTCCGGGAATCTTTGAAAAGGGGCAAAAAGGAAATTGCCCAAGCCAATTTTGGGCCATCTACATAAGGGGTTTGGGGGTTTTGGCCCTCATATTGTAGAGCGGGGGCGATTTTGGGTTTTATTTGGTGGGAGGCCAATAGGGGGTTATGAGGAGGGGAACTTTCTCTCCTTTTTTGTGAAGCCCCCATTTAAGGGGTGTGTAGTGTTTTTTTTTTGGGGGCCTTTTAGGCCCCTAATAACCCTTCTGCATATAAACAAAGGCCCATTAGGGGAAAGGAGCTGGAAAGTCACTGCCCCCTCTATAGGTTTTTAACAAATCCTAAATTTTAAATTCTAAATTCCCCTGAATCTTTGAGAAGCAAAAAGAAAAATTTTTGGGCCAATATTGCTTTCTACATACCGGTTGGGGGTTTTTTGCCCCTCATCAGTTTGGGGACCCAAAAAGCAATTTTTGGCTTGAACTGGTGGAAGGCAAATTAGGGGGAAAATTAAAGGAGGGGGAACATTTTCCCCTTTAAATGGAGTGCACCCATTTTAATGTGTGTAGTTTTTTTTTTGGGCCTTTTAGCCCCCCTATCAGCATTTAAAATAAAACCAAGGCTTTTGGGGGAAAAAGGGACCCGGGAAAGTCCCTGTCCCCTCTATGGGTTTGTAACAAACCCTCAATTTTTTTTTTTTTTCACTGAACCCTTTGAAAGAAAAAAGGAATAATTGCCCAAGCCAAATTTTGGGCTCAAAAAATTACCCCCGTTTCTTTTTTTGGGCCCCCTTCATAGTTTTAGAGCAAGGGGGGGGGAGCGATTTTGGGGTTTGTTAAAAAAATTCAGTAAAGCAAAAGAAAATTTGGGGGATTTTTTTACAACCTAAAGAGGGCCAGTGAGTTTTCCCGCTCCTTTCCCATAATGCCTTTTGAAATGAAGATGTGAGTAGGGGCAAAAAAGGCCCCAAAAACAAAACACTACAATTTTTAACTTTTTGCCTCCAAAAGGGAAAATGTTCCCCCCTCTTTCCCCAACTCATTCCCTCCCACCATTTAAAGCCAATATCGCTTGCTTTTAACTGTGAGGGGAAAACCCCAAAAACGCGTATGTAGATGAGCAATTTTGTCTTGACTATTTTTCCTTTTTGCTTCTAAAAAGTTTAAGTGAATCAAAGTAAATTGAGGATTTTTTTAAAAATAAAGAGGGGAGTGGTTTTCCAGTCCTTTCCCATAATCCCTTGTGAAAGCTGATGATGCAAAACATTTGGTTTTATTAGGTAATTTTGGGAAACATCTATAGGTCAGGTGGGGATGGGTGAACACTAAATCAAAAGAAACTGACCATAAAATCAAAAAAAGGGCGGAAACTCAATCCTCAGGGGGAGTGTTGAGCGATTGTGTCAACTATCGTTATCAAGTCGTTAGTCGATATGGGGCAATTATCATGCCGTTTTTGGGGAAATTAAAAAAATTATCGCCGATGCCCTTTAAAGTCTAGGGGAGGGAACAACAGTTCTTTTTACAACCCAAAACAAGGGGTGGGAAGTTTGGAATTAACACCCACAACGGGGAAACGGATACTGCTCATCTTAGGAAAGACAATTAGGCAACGGGGAAAGTCACAGAACAAAAAAGTCACATACTTTTTAAATATCCCGCCCTTTTACCACAAAGCCCTTTTTAAAACCTGCTTACCCCAAATTAAAAAGTCCCGAAAGAAAGTAGTTTTTAAACCAAAATTTTAGTTGAACGGGACATTGACTATGCCTTTTCCGTTACCGCAGCATGACCTCAACCTGCTTTGCCCCCCAGTTTAAAAAATTTCCCGAAAAAAAGTAGTCTTTGAACCACCTTTTTATTTTAAAAATTTGGACATTGACTAGGGCCTGTCCTGGATTACAGCATGCCCCCAAAAATTTCGCATGACCCACAGTTTTAAAAAGTCCCGGGAAAAAGGAGTTTTTCAACCAATTTTAGTTGAACTGGCCATTGATATCCCTGCCTGGACTGCAGCATGCAGGTTGAATTAACCATGAAGGATTTTTTTTGGGGAGCTGTTCTTTACTGGATTCACACAAGGGCACCCCCCCAAAGCGTGACGGGTGAGGGGTCCTGAACCCGACGATATTTGGGGTTTCATGTTTTGACAGCACGGGAAAGGAGCCCCTTTATCTTACCTCAACCTCCATGCCCTTTAAAACCCCCCTCTTTCCCCGCTTGCCATGCATTTTCCCCTTCCATGTTCAAAATAAAAAAAATGTAAAATTTAATGGAAGATTTTTTTAAAGTCTCTTTTTAAAAAGAGGGCAAATCAAAACCTATTCAAAAAATCCCATAATTTCCAATACCCAACGGGATTGGGAAACAGAATTTTTTTCTATGAAAAACCGTAAAATGCAATCTGGGGGAAGAACCTAACACAAAAATAAAACAATTTTTTTTCCTTCAGTCCCTTTTGAGTTTTACAACTCCCCATAAAACAGCATTTTGATAGTTTTCAAAAAAACAATCGTAAAAAATCCCAACATTAGGGGCCAAAAACTGGGGACGAACTGAGTGAAATAAATTTTAAAAAAAGTTATATGGATTACATAGGGCGGTTTTGCCACCCTGAAAAAAGGGGGTTAATTTACTATAAAATATGTATAAAAAAAATTTTAATGCGTAAACTGAGATCAAAGGGCCCCAAACAGTTAACTTTCTGAAAAAAATTAAGGTTTTTAAATGTTATATGGTTTTAATTTGGCGGCCTTCCCCCCCCGGGTTACGGGGTTGAAAATTTAATTTTCAAATATTTATAACACAATTTTGCGTACAACTGAGCTCTTTGGCCAAAACAGAAAACCCCACGGAAAACCTGCAAAAAGGGAGTATTTAAATGTTTTATGGTTTAAATATGGGGGCCCTTTCGCACCACTGACAACGGGGCGAAAATTTTTTACTATAAAATTGTATAAAACTTTTTTTGCGTACAACTGATTTTTTCCAAAGGGCGCCAAAAAAACGAATGGATTTCAATAAGAGTATTTTTAAATTTAAAGGGTTTAAATTTTGGGCGGTTTACACCCCACTAAACTACAGGCGTAATTTACTTTAATTATAAATAACACAATATGTGAAACAAACTGAGCTCTATGCCCAAAACCAGACGCAGGACTGAAAAAAAAAAGTTTTTAAATGTTATAGGGGATTAATTTGGGGCCTTCGCACCACTGACTACAAGCGTAATTTACATAAAAATATGATAAACAATTTGGTAAAAACTGAGTTTTTTGCGGTTTACAGCCCCAGGACTTCAAAAAAAATTTATTTAAAAGTTATGGGGAAAAGTTATGGAGGGTTTTTTTTGGGAACTGACATGCATGATTGAAATTTAAAAACTGAAAAAAACAGGGAAAAATTTCACCTCCTATCAGAGGTCTCCCCGGGCCAAAAAAAAAGTGGTATAAAACAATCTTTTTAAATTAAAAAGATCACAGAACACATGACAAAAAAAATATCTCCTATCCCCCTTCCCCCTTTTCAAAAAGGCCTTTCAAAGGCCCCCCAAACCCCACCCGCCCCCTGCTGTCCCCCCGCAAAACCCTGCAGCCCCGCAGCTCCCAAAAACCCGTAGATATTTTTAAAAAAATTTTTCTTAACTAAATAAAAGTGAGATTATCTAATCTAACTCTATTTTCCAACCCCGTAGATGGGTGGTGGTTTTTATTTAGAAGAGACTATCCTGAAGCTTTAAACAGCTTTTTGGTTTTTTAAAAAACGCAGACAGACACGTCCTGCTGTGAATTTGGCATGGGACGAAAATGACTTCAAAACGGGGAAATGCAGTTGAAACAGATAAAAACGAGGCACGTGTTTTCCAAATTTAGACCCAATACACCGCAAATTTTGGGGGGACATTTTTAAAATCCTGCTCACCCCCTCTTCTGGGGAGCTGACCCGGCCGGGGGCCCCGCCAAAATGACGGGAAAATTTGCTGAAAATGGCCGTAGTAATAGTTTATCTGTAAGATTTTAAAACCCCTAAACAAATCGCATGTTTTGAAAATTTTCCATAAGCCAAAAAAACCCCGTGCCGTTTTAAAACTTTTGCTGATAATACGCTATCCCAAATCCCCGGGTAAAAAAAGGGGCTTGAAAATTAAAAAAAAACCCCCCCCCCCCCCCCCCCCCCCCCCCGCAGACATTGGTAGGAGCAGAAAGTAGCGGCATAAATGAAAACCTTTTTTTAAAGCCAAAAAAACTAATTTTGTGGTTCCCAAAATGCCCCAAAAGAAATTCTTTAGTGGCAACTCTGGAGAGAACGGAAGACCCTTGCTGCTTGCCATGTGGACAGCAGGAAACATGACATTTATATAACTTTTATATTCCAAAAGTTAAAAACGATCATTTGTCTGACGGGCCATGATAAAAAAAATAGAAGGAAAGAAGTATACTTACCTCCTGGACGCTCCCGTTCTATCCCGGTGGCCGTATCATTCTTCTCACTGTAGCACAGAACGTTCATCATTCACATGCCAGGTGCAACCAATCACCCCCGGGGGACAAAAGTCATTTTGGAAAGGTAAGCATTCTTCTTTCTTTATATTTTTTTTTTTCATGCCCATCAGACAACAAGTGTTAGAACTCCCCAAAAAAAAACGGCTTTTAAATTTAAAGGGAAATAACTAAAAGGGATTCTCTTTTAAAGGGTATCTTTTCACTGGGGGAATTTTGTGACCCCAGTGTTCCTTGCAAATTTTCTGTAAAGCACTGTTATACGTTCAACCCCAATTTTATAGAAGTTGAGACAATGCGTAAAACAACAATGCAATGATTTGGAAGTCTCTTATAGTCAGATTTTATTCCCAAAAGAATATATCAGAAGTTGAAAGTTGGAAATTTTTCCATTTCACTTGGAAAAATGAACCCCATTTAGAAAAAAATGTTGGCAGCATTCCCCATCCCGAAATAAATTTTAAATTTCCCAAAACAGAATTTTGGAGGGGGTTTAAAGTTAACCAAGGGCACATTGTTGTGTTAAAAAAAAGCTTTTTTAGAGAGCAGAACTTCTCAGAAGCAGAGATGGCCAGAAGTTCATCAATCTGTGAAAATTGCATCTAAAAATTGTGGAACGATTTCAGAAAATTTAAACAAAGGAAAAAGGCAATTTCAGAAAAATTAACCGATGGAAAAAGGCTATGTCTACCATTGTGTATCAAATGTGCGCTGGTAATAAGCTGGATAGCCCTTCTCCTCTTGAGTCTACAGGACATAATGCCTAAGGTTTCTATAAAGAATTTAAAATTTTAATTCATCTGACCACAGAACAGTGTCCCATTTTGTCTCAGTCCATTTTAAATAAACTTTGGACCAGAGAACATGATGGTGTTTTCAGGACTGTGTTAATGCATGGATTCTTTTTTGCATGATAGAACTTTAACTTGCGTTTATGGACTGTTATTTCTGGAAGTATCCTTTAGTCCATGCAATAATTTGTATGGCTGAATCGTGTCTGTTTTGTATTCAGTGTTACCTGAGGGTGAAATAGATCATGAGCATCAAATATTAATCCCTCTTATGACACAGCACTTTTTGGTAAAGTTTTTTGCTTCCTTCTACATACTTTTAGAGAGCCATAACTTTTTTTTTTATTTTTCTATCTACAAAGTCGAATGAGGGCTTGTTTTTTTGCAGGAAAAGATGTACTTTTAATGATGCCATTGACTGTACTATATTATGTACTGGAAAAAATTCTGTGTGGGGTGGAATGTGAACAAAAATTCAATTGCACCATTTTTGCGATGCAATTGAATTCAGTAAAAATGACATGTTATCTGTATTCTGCAGGTTGCTATGATTTCGATAATACAAAATTTGTAGAGCTTGTGTTACGTTTTACTACTTCTAAATAAAATAAAAATGTTTTCTATATTTTTATTTTGCACTGCAGTTTCGTTTTCTGCAACCAATAATTGTTTTTGTTTTTTAATCGAGACCTGAGAAATTGCTCCTTTTTAAGAGCTGAAGTATAGTTTTTTTGGAACCATTTTGGGATGCATGCAACTTTTTGATCACTTTTTATTCCAATTGTTTGAGGATAAAATTACGGTAAAATGACCCAAAAAAAAAGATTGGGACATTTGGAATTATTTTCTTCTATGGTGTTAAGCATATGGGATAAATGATTATATATTTTAATAGACCAGACTTTTACCAACTGGGCAGAACCAATTATGTGTAACGTTTTTATTTTTTTATTTGTAAAATGGTAAAAAGAGGGTGTTTTGAACCTTCAATATTTTTTATTATGTTTTATACTTTTAAAACTTTTTTTTCAATTTATGCATGCAGTCCCCCTAGGGTACTTGACCACTAGTCGGCGTGATCACTTGTTAACCATTCTGCATTATTTATGTAATACAGAACGGTGTCCCTAAAAGGCGCTCCCATTATTTCCTGCCTGTGGCAGGAAATAATGGGAGCAGTGACTTGCCAGCTATGAAAGTCTGCATTAGGCTTCCGGCAGTCATAGCAACCAATGGGCACCTTGCAATCTCACGGGCACTATCGTCATTCATTTACATGCCACGGGCGCGTGCTGCAGCATGTAGTGGATTAAACAATAGAGGCAGGCTCCATACCCTGCTGTTAGTGGTGAATGTCAGGTGTATCTTACAGCTTCTGCCACATATGGAAATGTCTCAGCGAGTGAGCCC
>JAODAL010047069.1:0-30294 GCA_025379985.1 Phyllomedusa bahiana | reverse complement strand
CAATTTTAGCGGGGTTTTTTGTTTTCGGGGGCTCACGTTTTTACGATGTTATACTTTTTCAATGCTTTTCAATACCTTTTGCTTAGAGTTAAGAGCAGTAATCATGAAAACCGTGATATCACCGCCAAGCTAAGCTCTGCTACATCTGTATATTCAGTATTTAAACAACTGGGCAAACGAAAGGAGACAGGAATAGTCTGTAATACGGCAAGATTGTATCTAGGGCAAAAAAATCAATTGCTCATATTCAAAAACAGTTGACTGATAAGGGTTTCTGATCAATAAATGATCTGGGCCAAAAATTCTAAAAGAGACATTTGTTGATGGGCCACACAAACATCTTAGGGATGCTGTTGCCAGTGCAAAGCCAGAATGGTACAACATGCCTCTTTGAGACCTTCTGTCACTAGTGAAAGGAGTAAACATGGAAAAAGGATATAACAAGCAAGGAACAAACAGGAAAAAGTTCACATCATGTCATGGAGCAAAATCCAGGGCAAGGGGTAAACAGCAGGGAAAAAAATTAACTCCTTTTCTATTATCAAGTCTGGTGGAACATGGACCATCTATTAACAGGGGAACCCTATATATACAATGATTTACTAACTCCAAACAGGAATCCAAAACATCTTACTTGGGCAATCATCCCTAATCTGATGGACATAAAACATATAAGGTTTCCTTGTGAGCCCTCTGCAGCGGGTAACACAGTAGCTAGAGGTAGGAAATCACAAATTATAATGTCATGCCTGACCTCCCCTGGGGAGGTAGGAAATCACAAATTAAAATGTCATGCCTGACCTCCCCTGGGGAGGTCAGGCATGACATTTTAATTTGTGATTTCCTACCTCTTTCTACTCTGTTACGCACTGCAGAGGGTCTCACAAGGAAACCTTATATGTTTTATGTCCATCAGATTAAGGATGATTGCCCAAGTAAGATGTTTTGGATTCCTGTTTGGAGTTAGTAAATCATTGTATATATAAGGTTCCCCTGTTAATAGATGGTGTTCCACCAGACTTGATAATAGAAAAGGAGTTATTCCTTCACAATTAGAAAGGGATAAATTGAGAGGTTAGAAATCAGATCAGGTTTTTAAATAGTGTGCATCGAGGTTAAGTGTTATACATAATAAAAGTTACGTTTTAGTGCTTTATAGTTTGAGAACTGATAGAGTTTAAGTTTGCCTATGGCAAAATAGTAAATATATTCTACATTATGAACTTAACAGTGTTGCTTCCCATTTATGGACCAGATCAAAGTTTTATGTAGGGTAACTCTAAGGGAGACATGTATGATCAGGCTTTTTGCTTGTTTTCTGGCGTATAATGTGCCTCACTGTGCCAGTCCGGCTGTCGGACGCACCTTCCCTATGTGTTAGGCACATTAGGAAAAAGCTTTGCCACTTTCTAATGTGCCTAACATGAAGGGGCATTCTGTGGACGTTCAGCAAAGTGAGGCGCACTACAGCTCCGACAGGCAGACCTATTTGAATGCGGTCTGTCTGCCGGAGGCGTCAAAATTTGCACCGCATGTATGAGCGCACTTCGGCACCGGAATACATCGGGCGCAGGTTTCACGGTAAAAAAACGTGAAAACAGGAGCTTCGACATGCCGAAGTTCATACATGTCCCCTCAAAACTTTTGCTGATCCTTCCACGTTGAAGCAGTATCAACTTAGCCAAGCACAAACTGTGGGATTAGTCAAGGGTGTACAGCAGTAAGGTTGCAGGCTGGAATATGTAAAAAAAAAAAAAAAAAAAATCCTTCTCCTGCAATATACCTCTTTATAAGTACACACCTCACTTTTTTTTGTAAATTTGATATTATATGTTTTCATGGGACAAAACTGAAGATATGGCACTTTGATACAATGTAAAGTTGTTAATGTACAGCTTTTATAATAGTATCATTTTGGTGTGCCCTCAAAAGAGCTCAAATAACCACACAGCTATCAATGTCTAAACTGCTGGTAACAAAAGTGATTACACCCCTAAGTAAAGGTGGAGAAGTTGAGAAGATGTGTTAACTTTGGTGTTTTCATTCTCACACTCTCTCATACTGAAAGGTCTACATGGCAACTCATGGCAAGAAACTCTCTGAGAATCTATATAAAAGGAATTGTTGCTCTACATAAAGATGGTCTAGGCTATAAGAAGATCACCAGCACCCTGAATATGAGCTGCAGCACGGTGGCCAAGACCATACAGTGGTTTAACAAGACAGGTTCCATTCAGAACAGGCCTCTTCATGGTCGACCAAAGACGTTGAACACATGTGCTAAACATTATATCCAAAGATTGACTTTTCAAAATAGATGTATCATCTGAAGATGATATGCAAGAAAGTCCACAAAAAGATTGTTGAAGACAAGCAGACTAAAGACACAGATTACTGGAACTACAGTGGGTACGGAAAGTATTCAAACCCCTTTAAAGTTTTCATTCTTCCTTTCATTGCAAGTATTTGGTACAATCAAAAAAGTTCATTTTTTGGCTCATTAATGTACACTCTGCAGGAATAAAGCTCTGTGACAATTCTTGACTGGCCCAGCCAGAGCCCTGACCTAAACCCAATAGAGCATCTCTGGAGAGACTTGAAAATGGCTGTCCACCAACGATCACCACCCAATCTGAGGGAACTGGAGAGGATCTGCAAGGAAGAAGGGCAGAGGATCTCCAAATCCAGGTGTGAAAAAGTTGTTGCATTTTTCCCAAGAAGACTCATGGCTGTACTAGCTCAAAAAGGTGCTTCTACTCAATTCTGAGCAAAGGGTCTGAATACTTAAGACCATGTGATATTTCAGTTTTTCTTGTTTAATAAATGTACAAAAATATCTACATTTCTGTTTTTTTCTTTCCTTTCAAGATGGGGGAGGTGCAGAGTGTACATTAATGAGCAAAAAATGAACGTTTTGGATCTCACCAAAAGGCTGCAATGAAAGAAAGAGTGAAAAATTTATAGGGGTCTGAATACTTTCCGTACCCACTGTATGTCCTCTGGTCTGATAAGACCAAGATAAACTTATTTTGTTCACAGGATGTCAAGCTTGTGAGGTGGCAATCAGGTGAGGAGTACAAAGACAAGTATATCTTATCTACATATTTATGGTTGTTAGAGTGTCAGGTTTTGGAGCTGCATAAGCTACAGTTCATTGAGGAAAACATGAATGTCAACATGTGCTGTGACAAACTGAAGCAGTGCTTGATCGCATCCCTTTGAA
Organism: Phyllomedusa bahiana; assembly: GCA_025379985.1. Classification (NCBI taxonomy): domain Eukaryota; kingdom Metazoa; phylum Chordata; class Amphibia; order Anura; family Hylidae; genus Phyllomedusa; species Phyllomedusa bahiana. The sequence continues at coordinate 27,071 of JAODAL010047069.1, read as the reverse complement.
AACTGAGACGCTGGGCAGTATTCCAACATGATGAAGACCCCAAACACACCTCCAAGACCACCCATGCCTTGCTTAAGAAAATGAGGGTAAAAGGTGCTGGACTGTCCAAGCATGACCTAAAGCCTATTGAACATCTGTGAGACATCCTCAAGCTGAAGGTGAAGGAGTGCAAGGTCTCTAACATCCACCAGCTCCATGACGTCATTATGGATGAGTGGAAGAGGATTCCAGTGGCTGCAACCTGTGAAGCTCTAGTGAACTCCATGCCCAAGAGAGTTAAGGCAGTGCTTGAAAATAATGGTGCATACACAAAACACTGACACTATGAGCATATCTTGTCCATTTTTACTTAGGGGTAGTGTTGAGCGATTACATTGGCCATCGACATCGCTCGATAGCCGACCATCATCGACAAGATATTCGATGGTCGATGATAGATTATGATCAATGACCATTAAAGTCTATGGGAGAGCAACAACACCTTCATTCTTACACCCAAACAGGGCTGGAAAAGCTGGAATTAACATCCACTACAGTCAAATGGATACGTGCAACATCTTAGGCAACACACTTAGGTTATAAAAGCCACAGAAAAAAAAAATCACAGACCATTCACTATCCCTGTCTTGCACCACAGCATGACCCTTAAACCTGCATGACCCAGCCACAAATTAAAAAGTGCCAGAAGGCAGTATGATTTGATCATTTTACTTGAACTGGACATTGATTATCCCTGTCCTGGAACGCAGCATGAGCCCCAAACCTGCATGACCCCCAGATTTAAAAAGTGCCAGAAAAAGGAGTCTTTGAACCACCATTTTAGTTTCACTGGACATATACTGTCCCTGTCCTGGGTAGCGCTTGCCCCTCCGTATGAGTGCGGACCAATTGAGCTTCATTTGGAAATACTGGTGGTTAACGCTCCTGTTCCACCCAGGTGCCCTTTTTCTTGGCATTCTTTTTCTCATTTTACTCAACGTGCTGGAGGAAATTGTCTCTGTACTATGTTCTCTGTCTGTGCTCCATACTCCATGTCCTCTGAATAACCTACATCTGGTCAAGTTTTCCTGTACCTCCTTTGTACAATTCGGAGGAATTTTTTTACCAGCTATTTTGTACATGCAAGTTTTTTAGTAGTTTAATTCTAGAAAACACATTTTTAAAATAGGATGGAATCCCACCATGTCTTTGTTTCTCTTTTTAATTGTATCAAATGGGTTGTCTCAATACAGGGATTGATAGCTATGTTAAAGATCTTGCAAAAACAAGTCATTTTGCAATATGTGTCCATTAACAGTGTCCTACCTATTCCTGTTTCTGACAGCACCATCACCCTTGAGCCACTCTTGACAATTGTGAAGAACAAATGTCTGTTAGAAACAACATTTTTTTATAATAGGACCTGTAGTATAGCTGCATGTCACAGCAAAATGCCCCCAAAAATTTAAAGCATGACCCTTGAGCCACTTTGGAAAAAACACGTATGAAAAAAGTGAAAAAACACGTATCTGTAATGTATTCGGATAATAAAAGGTATTTTTTGGCACCTTTCAATTCACCTGTGGTGACTACAAAATTGCTGTATTCACATTTAAGTGCAAGGTGCCTCAATGAACAAAGTTGTAGTGCGCCAAAGTGAAAAAACACATATCTGTAATGTATTCGGATAATAAAAGGTATTTTTTGGCACCTATCAATTCACCTGTGGTAACTACACAATTGCTGGATTCAAATTTAACTGCAAGGTGGCTCTATCAACAAATCTAGACTGGGCAAAAGTGCAAAAAAACACGTATCTGTAATGTATTCGGATAATAAAAGGTATTTTTGGCACCGATCAATCTGTGCTGACTACAAAATTGCTGGATTCTAATTTAACTGCAAGGTGGCTATATCAACAAAGCTAGAATGGGCAAAATTGAAAAAGAACACCTATCTGAAATGTATACTGAGAATAAAAGTGGAATTTTTCACCTAACAAAGAGACCTGCAGTTACTAGAAAAGATGTGTATCCTAAAAGTTCAGGCTGCCCAATATCCAGGAAATGTTTCAATAGAAAACTGTTAATAATAAAGCTATTGCAATGTCTACACTAAGTCTTGGTGAACTTTATCCAGTATTCTTTATAGAGCTTGTCTGTGTTCGCCCGCGGGGGCCCCCCTCCGCTCCCCTCCGTGACTTTACAGCAGTAGATGCTCCTTTAAAATTCTCTACCTAACTACATAAAATCTTCCAATCTCTGATCTAACTAAGTTGTAAGGATCACAGCTAACAGTAGAGCTTTCTCTGTGAAGAAATAGAATAATTTCGCTGAGCTGTTTGGACACAGGCAGAGCGCACGTCCTACTGCTATGAGACGCTGAGAGACACTGATCATGAACAGGAAGGGCTGTTCTATGTAAAACGAGGTCATGTGATTTTTCCAGCCAATCGCAACCATACACATCCCAGTCATGACGTCGCACACACATCTCACCCTGCTCTATTCTGTAAGCTGATTTGCTGGCCGCCAAAATGACAGGAAGCGCCGAAAATGGCGCGATCTTAATAGATGATACACAGATTTTAACCTAAATTATCGCATGATCTAAAAATTTCGATCAACATAAAAACTGTGCCGATTTCAACTTTGTCGATAATAATCGCTCAACACTACTTAGGGGTGTGTTCACTTTTGTTGTCAGCGGTTTAGACATTGATGTCCGTGTGTTATTTTGAGGGCTCAACAAATTTACACTTATACAAGCTGTACACTGACTACTTTACATTGTATCAAATTGTCATAACTTCAGTGTTGTCCCATGAAAAAGATATAATATAATATTTACAAAAATGTGAGGGATATATATATACCTGTAGTATAGCTGCATGTCACAGCAAAATGCCCCCAAAAATTCAAAGCATGACCCTTGAGCCACTTTGGAAAAAACACGTATGAAAAAAGTGAAAAAACACGTATCTGTAATGTATTCGGATAATAAAAGGTATTTTTTTGGCACCTTTCAATTCACCTGTGGTGACTACAAAATTGCTGTATTCACATTTAAGTGCAAGGTGCCTCAATGAACAAAGTTGTAGTCCACTCACATTTAGACAACCTCCGAGACCGTCCAGGTGGGTACTTGGCTCCTGGATTGCCGTCTTTTTGTAGATCGGTATTGGCACATCCAATAAGGCACTTTGACTGCAGACTTTGGGTTCGCTGGCCTCAAACAGTTTTATTCAGACACAGATATTACAAACAAACTACAAACAAAATCCTCGGCCGTCTGGCCACTAACTATACATGGAAATAGACCCTGTCTATCAATATTCTGGACCTAATGTCCAGCATCAACACCATGTACTCTCCCGTACGTTATTGGCTTCCCTCCAGCCTCTGGGGGGGCCAGATCCGCTTTCCAGCTCCGCTTAGCTAAACGGCCAGGCAGCAGACCACGCCCCCCCTGTACACCTGACGGCCCTGGCTTTTTATAGGACGCCCGAGCCCGCTCCAAAATGTGGCCTGGAACATGGGGAGTAGACGCCCACCCAACGCATTGTCTACTCCCAATAAGAGCCGACCCAGGAACGGCTGAAAAGCCACACTAATCATATACAGTTGACAACCACTTAGAGTGGCTGACAATACATACAGCTGGCTCTTATCCCACCAAGGCCAGGTATCCTTGGTGGCATGTTGTATATACTCCACCTAGTGGCAGCCACAGGCAACTACATGTAGCCAGTCTGTCACAATATATATATATATATATATATATATATCCAGGAAATAGAGTTCTCTCTGTTGCTAAATCTTACTCCATGCAATTTTGCCAGACTTTAAGTCCATATAACGCTGAAATATACCAGTGCGTTATTGAGATCCACATATATATACAGTTCTCTCTTTTTTTTAATATAAATCTTGTGCCACGCGCACAGCTTTAATATTTAGCTTTTGAACATGGTGAGAACTAAGATAGTAAGCAAATAAGGAGGATCATAGGAAGTGGAGATAGAGGTATGGGATAAGGCACTCCTTCTAGTGCTCCGGACAACACACTAGCGAGGACATCATCAGTTGCAGTACCGTCAGGCCTGTCATCACTTGTTCAGTTCACTGTGAGTCTCATTACTGAAAAGCTTCGCCAATTTGTTCTTCAGTGCTTTTACATCCTCTTTCTCTCAGTCACAGCCACAAATGTCATCATCAGCATCAGTCCAACCAGAAGCAAACACAGGCCGAATGTCACAACCCAATATACAGACCACTCCAAATAATCCAAATTCTGAAGAGCTCTTTGATCACACAATGCGGTTTGGGTCAGAAGGCATTTCAAAAGATCAAGAGGCCAAAGAGGATGATTTTGTTTGCTCTGATGCCTAATCGCGGATGCCCTCAGAGGAGGAGAAGGACGCTAGTCCGTCGGCAAAAATACCAAGCAGTCAACAATGCCGCGCACTGAATCAGGCTTCTAGCCTGCAGTTTGAGGATGTAGACTGTGAGAAAGAGGAAGTCACCTGTGATAATGATGACATTACGGATCCAAACTGGTCTTTTGAGCAGCAGCTGGTGAGTGCGTCATCATCATGGAAGAGGAGGATGATGGGGGTGAAGGTCTGGACTCAGAAAGGGAGAGGGCAGTTGCAATAGTTCACTGCATTAATCCGTCAACCGTGGTGAATGGTGGCACCGGGAACACCGGTACAAGATTTTCACAGTCGAAGGGGTCCAGGACCTGTGATGCTTGGGCGTTTTTCGATCAGGCCTCATATTCGCCGAGTGATGTCATATGTCGGATTTGCCTTCAACGTGTCAATAGAGGAAAGAATGAAAAGAGTTTAAGCACCACGAGCATGAACAGGCACATGCATGTAAAGCATGAATTGCTGTGGAATATTCACTTGGAAAAAAAAGGACACACTGGTCCTGGGTTTCCAACCACCATGTTATCTTCTGCCTCCTCCTCTTCCTCCTCATCCTTCACCACTTACAAGCCCAAACGGTCCTCTGCTGCTGATGTGCCAGAGCAGCATGAGCAAGAACCATCCCCAGTCCCAGATACTGTCGGCCGATTACCACCACCAACAACACTGCCTACAAATTCCTCTTCCACCAGTGTGACCTGCACACCATACAGCAGCCAGTCTGGCAGCCAGCCTTCTGTGTACCAGAGGTGGTAGGATAAGAAATGCTTTCACCTCAGCCATCCCAAAGCCAAAACCCTGAATATCAGCATTGCCAGGCTGTTGGCTTTGGAAATGTTGCCTTCCGCCTGGTGAACACAGATGGGTTCTACCACATCATGGCTAGAGATGGGCGAATTGATTCTAACGAAGTGGAATTCGTTTAGAATTTCAGGAAAACTTCGGTTCTGAACGAAGTCGAAGTTTGGGGGACTTCGGGTGAACGAAGTGTGCTTTTGATTGATAAAATGGCTGTGAGCACATGGCGTTACATGGGGCAAAGCACTCTGGGAGGAAGAAGGGCATAGCCTTCATGACATGTGCAGAGATGAAACCAATCAGAGACCGGCAGGATTCTGTGACGTCACCGCACTATATAAGTCCGGGCGCGACGCTGGGAGCTCATACCGCTCTCACTGTACTGATCAGGAAAGGTGCTGCCGCGGCTGATTGTGATGGCTCTTACTAAAGAACTGATTTTTATACAGCGATTTTTGGGGAGAGTCTCAGCTTTTCTCAGAGACTGCTTCTCTTAACGTTCTATTTCTGATTTTGTGGGGTATTGGATCTGAAGTCCAGTGTGCGTCCAGCGCAGCTGCATATACATTTTAATGCTATCTGCTCACAGCACATTGAATATCCAAGCGAGATCTAAGCCTGTTCCTGTTGTATTCATTAAAAGAAACAGCGTTTTTACAATACAAATACCACTTCATTTTTGGCTGCTCAATTCTTTTGCGCAATTTACATCCAGAGGTTAATTAAGCGTTGTTCTGCTGTTGTGGTGACTAAAAGAAACCGTCTTTTTCACTGCCAAAAAATACAATTTTCCTGTAGCCTAATTCACAAGCGAAGGTTAATTACAATTTTTTCTCTTGTTGTGTAGCGTAGAAAACACGCCATTGTAACACGCTACAAAGCTTGTAGTTTGTGGTTGCTCAATTGTTTGGCACAATTTACATCCAGGGGTTAATTAAGCGTTGTTTTTCTGCTGTGGTGACTAAAATAAACCGTCTTTTTCACCGCCAAAAATTACAATTTTCCTGTAGCATAATTCACAAGCGAAGGTTAATTAAAATTTTTTCTCTTGTTGTGTAGCGTAGAAAACACGCCATTGTAACACGCTACAAAGCTCGTAGTTTGTGGTTGCTCAATTGTTTGGCGCAATTTACATCCAGGGGTTAATTAAGCGTTGTTCTGCTGTTGTACTCAGTAAAAGAAACTTTGTTTTTCACCGCCACAGAAGAAATTCTGTAGCATAATTCATATCCGAAGGTTAATTAAGCCTGTTTGTGCTTTTATATTCAGTAAAATACACAGAGTTTTTAAACGGCACATACAAGTCAATTTTTCCTGCCCATTTGTGGAGCGCAATTTATATCCAAGGGTTACCAAGCTTCTTAGTGGGTTCATTGAGAGTCAAATACAGGGTGTATATTTATCATATACAGATATCTTCATCAAACAGTGTCTGTACATTTTAGAACAAACAGTATGTCAGACAGAGAGGTGGCAGGCTCTTCACCTGCGAGTGGCAGAGGCACAAACATTCCAGGCCCAGGTCGCAGCACAGCAAGGGGACGTCGCAGCAGGGGTCACTTGGTGAGGCCACAACTGCCGCTGTCATCTAGCGGCCGTGTGCTGACTAGCAACCCAAGTGTTCTTGATTGGTTGACTAGGTCATCCACTTCCTCCCAGATGACATCTGACAACCCCAGCCAAGAGTCGGTGGGAACGTCAGACACAACCCTTAGTTGGCATGGCCCGGGAGCGGGTCAGCGGCCCTCACCCGTACTCAACCCGCCTCTGTCCCATACGGTTCCCTCAGCCAGAGATCTACAACGTGGTCTGGGCTCATCGCCACTATATAGCGAGGATGAACAATTTGAGAAGGGCAGTCAGCAGCTACTTGGCAGCGAAGAAATGGGGCCAATATCCCCTGCTTCTTGCTGTAGGCGGCAAAGTATAGATGTGGAGAGTGGCATGGGAGGTCATGTTGTGAGGGGTCAGCCTCTGCATACCAAGACCGGTGATGAGGACAGCAGTGACGATGAAACACAAATAGATGATGATGTAGCCGACCGCACTTGGGAGCCGGGTGAGGCAAGGGCTTCATCATCGTCAGGAGAAGAGGGCGTCAGCTTGCGCGTCAGGCAGCGGCGCAGCCAGCAAGTGGGTTGTGTGGCCGTGAGTCAGCAGGGTAGCAGCAGTGTGAGGTCGGGAGCCAAGCGGCCATGGGGTAGAAAACCCGCTTTGCAGGTCCAAGAAAGTAGCGGCACAGGGGCTCAGCGAGGCAGCGGCGGTAGTAGTCACTCAGTGCGGAGCGTTGGCGGTAAAATCCGATACTTGGCGGTGTGGCAGTTCTTTGCTAAGACACCGGAGGAGCCGAATATGGGTATATGTAGAATCTGTAGGCAGAAAGTGAAGCGTGGCAAGGGAGCTAGCGTTGACACCACGGCCCTGCATCAACACATGCAGCGTCACCATCCAGTGGCCTGGGAGAAACGTGGCCTTAGATGTGGTGGGCCATCCTGCCGCCACAGCAACAACAGCAGCAGCGCCCAGTGGCACGCATGTGATTGCAGCCAGTCAAGGCTCCACCACCTCTGCAGAAGGGAGCTTTTTCTCTTTGACATCATCTCCCGGTCCAGATGCTCCTGCTCCTCACTACTCATGGCGCCAACAGTCGTTCAGCGAGGCGATTGCAAAGAGACAACAGTGTGCATCCAACCATCCTAAGGTGCAGCAGCTGACCGTGCTCCTGTCCAAGTTGTTGGTACTGCAGTCCCTCCCTTTCCAAATGGTGGACTCTGCACCGTTCAGAGAACTAATGGCTTGTGCCGAGCCGAGATGGAGAGTTCCAAGCCGTAATTTATTTTCCAAAAAGGCAGTACCAGCACTTCATAAATATGTAGAACAGAAGGTGGGCCAGTCCTTGAGCTTATCAGTTTGTTTCAAGGTGCATGGCAGCGCGGACGTCTGGAGCTGTAACTACGGTCAGGGCCAGTACATGTCCTTTACGGCCCACTGGGTGAATGTGCTTCCGGCTCAGGCACACCAAAAACTTGGACAGGAGACGCCACTTTCTCCTCCACGTTGTAAAACTTCTGCTGTTGCGCCAATGTTCGCCTCCTCCTCCACCACCACCACCATCTCAGCCTCCACAAGTACTGCTCCATCATACCACATGTATAGGGCACAGCGGTGTCACGCAGTTCTACACCTGGCTTGCCTCGGTGATTGAAGTCGCACAGGGGAGGAACTGCTCCGCGTCATGCAGTAAGAAATCGATGGTGGCTTTCTCCACGCCAACTGCAAATCGGAATCCTGGTGACGGACAATGGGAGTAACATGGTGTCCGCGCTGCACCGAGGAGGGATGGTCCATGCGCCCTGCATGGCGCACGTGTTCAATCTGGTTGTGAAAAGGTTCCTGAAGTCTTCCACCGATCTTCAGAAGATTCTGAAAATGGCCAGGAAGCTGTGCATGCACTTCATCCATTCCTACAAAGCCAGGAACACCCTCTTGGAGTTGCAGCGGCAGAACGGCCTCACCCAACACACTCTGATATGCGATGTTTCCACCCGTTGGAATTCCAGCCTGCACATGTTGGACCGACTGTATGAACAGAGAAAGGCCATTAACGATTTTTTGATAATCCTGGCGGACAGTAGTACTCCCCTGTGTAACTTTGATGTCAGCCAGTGGCAGCTCATGCGTGACACCTGCCGTTTGTTGAGGCCATTCGAGGAGGCCACGTTATTTGTCAGTCGCCAGGACTACGGGATGAATAACGTCATTCCACTGCTTCATGTCCTGGGACAGATGCTGAAAAATCTGTCTGGGCAGGGGACTGGAGACGTGGCGACTACATCTCGCGGCCACATGAGTCCGGTGGGGACTGAAATGGAGGAGGAGGAGGACATTGGAGCAGAAGCATTGTCTAGTGAAATGAGTGGATTTTCTACCCAGGTGAAAAAAGAGGAGGAGCAGGAGCAGCTGGAGGAGGTAGATGGAGATGAGAAAGACGAGGCAGATGACCCGCAAGCACCGTGGCAGTATACAGTGGAGATGGAGGCAGGGAGCCCCTCGGAGTCACTTGTGCAGATGGCCCACAGCATGCTGATTTGCCTGGCTAGTGACAGCCGAATAGTCAGCATCTGGCAGAGGGATGACTTCTGGCTCTCCACCCTATTGGACCCTCGCTACAGGTCCAAAACGGGAGCCTTTTTCAGAGCTATTGAGAGGGAGGACAAACTCAAATACTATAAGGAAATCCTCCGTAGTCAGTTGGCCGCTGCCTATGTGCGGCATTGTCCCTCCTCTGATAGGTCTGACCGGGGGGTTCTTCAGCGCTCACGTACTACTGCCACGGCTGCTGGGGGAAGGTGGGGGGGGTAGGAGCAGTACCAGCTCCATCAGCAGTAACCTAAGTCTGGAGTCACTGATGAGCAGCTTCCTTCACCCGCCTAGTGAGGAGGGCAGTCGCCAGCAGCAGCAGGACCTGGAGCAGACCCTGAACCAACAGGTGGTGGCCTACTTGGACAGCACTCTGCCACCCCAGTTAGAAGATCCACTGGACTACTGGGCAGCCAAACTGGATGTGTGGCCGCAACTTGCCGAGTTTGCAGTGGAGAAGCTGTCCTGCCCGGCCAGTAGTGTGACATCAGAGCGGGTGTTCAGTGCGGCGGGGGCCATCGTTACCCCAAGGAGAACCCGCTTGTCCATGGGAAATGTGGAACGACTGACCTTTGTCAAGATGAATCAGGCGTGGATCGGCCAGGATTTCCACACACCAATGCCTTAGGCGTCAGACTACATCAGCCATGACACCTCACCCAAACTGTGAGAAATGAGTCTGGGTTCAAACTACCTGCCTCAGCCACTATTCTGATGCCACCACCCACCTGATGCCACACATCTGCTGCCAGTTTCTCCATCTGCCACCAACCATCTTTACCAGGGACTGGTATTGCCACCCACCTCCACACTCTGTCATTGTGCCACTGTCTGACCTCATGCTGCTGCTGTGGCTGCTGCCGTGACCTCCACACTGTGTCATTGTGCCACTCTCTGACCTCATGCTGTTGCTCCTGCCACCGTAACCTCCACTCTCTGTCATTGTGCCACTCTGTGCCCTACTCCAGTTTTTGCCACCTCCCGAATGTGAGTGTGCCACTGTCTGACGTCATGCTGCTGCCATTCTGATATTGCGCCGTTCTAGATTTTTGGAAAGTGATTTTTTTTTTTTATGTATTTTTTATTTTTGAGGTTTGAGCTCTTTTCTGATGTTTTACGCCTTTATAAAGGCGATTTTTTCGGAATCATACTCCATGCCGCACGGAGCGCCGAGATTTCTGATACGATCTTCTAAGTTTCCTCTCATGTTCCGTTCTCGGCTCACTTCGCCTCCGCCGGAGCATATAGACCAAAATAAACGAGGTGTGCCTGTCGGAGCTGCCGAGCGCTGCAATGCGCCGCACTTTGACGACTCGCGATCATACATGCCTTGGAGTTTTCGAGCACGCCGCGTCCCGCCCCTGAACGCCCACACCACGCCCATTGCCCACCCCTTCATGCGGGGCGCAGCTGAAAGTGGCGAACGCTGTGCCTAACACTGCATCCCTGCGTCCGACAGGGGGATTCGGGCCGGGAGTCGCAGGTTACGCCAAAAAACAGGCGAAAAGCCCGATCATACATGTCGCCCTATGTAACTATGTAAATAAAAGGTAGCACAACAAACCGTTTTTTCACACAGTATCTCCTCCAAAGGCAATCCCGGATCCTTAGGATCTTCAATAGCTTGTGATTTTGAAAAATTCTGTGCATGCTGCCTTAAAGATTGCAGTTTAACCCCGCTTGGTCCGAAGCCCAGCAAAAATGCTTCTTCAAGAAAAATAGCATAAAGTAATGGTTATGTCTATACGCCTTTAGACTTGTTATAGACAGCTTGCTGGTAGCAAAAAATATGAGAGCTGGATGATGCAAATAGCTCTTAAAAGAAGTTGATTTATTTCTGAAACATTACAAATAAAAGCTTTTAAAATTATCATAAACAAGAAAGAAAAAGGGGCTAACAGTAGATGAGCAACGCGTTTCACCAGAGACTCAGCTTCCTCAGGCTCTGATAACAGAAGTGTATTGCTCTAGTCTTTAAATAGAAGATGAGGCTCTAAACTGTGGGGGAGGTATCTGGGGATGGTAAGCAATCGTCATCACATACAATCTAGATACATTATTTTGTACAAAATATAAACATTGTAAATCACAAAGATTATAAATAAAGAAACTTCAAATTGTTATATGCTAACTAAATAGTTTTCAATAAAGAAATAAATGTAAGAGACCGCTGGGTATTTGTGTATGTCAGTGAGGTCTCCTTAGAGGAAAAGACAAGATTCACTGACTGAAAACACAATTAACTCTAAGGGCGACATGTATGAATTCGAATGCATACTTTTTTTTAACTTGGCGCCGACACCACAGTTCTAAATAGATATAGGAGAGTGTAGGATGCAACAGATTTTTGGTGCATTACATAGAGCTTAATGCGCCAAACTTTGTATGGGCATAGAGCTTAATGCTCCAAACTTAGCGCACTAAGCTCTATGTAATGCGCCAAAAATCTGTCGTATTCTACACTCTTCTATATCTATTTAGAACTGTGGTGTCGGCAGGAAGTAAAAAAAAAGTATGCATTTGAATTCATACATGTCGCTCTCTTAGGCCATGTTCACACAGCTTATTCTGGGACGTAATTCAGTCCGTAATTACGCGCCGAAGTGCGCCAATTACGGGCTGAATCCGTCCCAGTAACTACGGTAATGCACAGTTCTCATAGAGAACTATGAATTACGTCTCCTCTCCCCGCTCGGCGAATACACCACGGGGGGGAGATATTTGACATGTCACTTTCTAGCGGCATATACGCGCCGCTAGAAATGACTGTCTATGGGCCGGCGAAGTGCCGGCCCCCCCGCTCCCGCCCTGCCCCCGTCCACACGGCGTAAGTGCGGGGCGGAATTAAGCCCCGCAGTTAAGCCGTGTGAACATAGCCTTAATGTTTCAATGCTCGGATTATGAGATTCTGAGAGTGTAGAATACGACAGATTTTTGGCGCATTACATAGAGCTTAATGCGCCAAGTTTGGCGCATTACACTCTATGCCCATACAAAGTTTTGTGCATTAAGCTCTATGTAATGCGCCAAAAGTCTTCATACTGTCGTATTCTACACTCTTCTATATCTATTTAGAACTGGAGTGTCGGCGCCAAGTAAAAAAAAAGTACGCATTCGAATTCATACATGTCACCCTAATTATCTCTTTAAACATGTTTATTGATATTGACATGTACAGATATGAAAATCAATATAATCAAAAGAGTAGATTCACAACGGTTACACAAAGGATGGTAGAACTATTCGATATCATCAGGTAGAAATCAGTACATGTTCAGATGAGCATGAGAAGCAGTAAAACAGAAAACAGTAAACAACTAACCGAGGTTATATTATGAGCAAATATTGGTAGAAGAAACATTAAATCAATAATACAGGTGTTATAAACCTTCAGGTGAGTAATACCTGGAGGAAATCCAAGTATCCCATAGAGAGCGTTTTTTGTGAGAGTAAAAAGGGGGATCAATCAACCTTAGTTCACAGGCGCAGCTAAAATTTATACAGCGGATAACCTCCTTAATAGAAGGGGCCTTAGGGTCCTTACAGTGATATGCTATAGCTGTTCTGGCGGCAATTAATATGTGAAAAGAAACTGTTCTGTGAACAGGCGGTATCTCGGTAAAATTTATATCTAGGAGTGCTAATTCTGGGGAAAGCTGTAAAGTGATCCCAATTACTTCCTGTAATAAGAGGCGAATGCGCTTCCAAAACTTTTTAATTTTTGGGCAACCCCACCAGACATGAAGCATGGTTCCTTGCTGCCCGCATCTTTTCCAACAAAAATTGGAAGAGCCCGGGAACATATGGGCTAGTCTGGTAGGTGGTAAGTACCACCTAAGTTGAATCTTGTGCATGGTTTCTTGATGATTGGCACATTTGGAAAACCTTGGGAGGATAGAGTGTGCCTGGTTCCATTGGTCTATGGAAAAGGTCTGGTTTAGTTCTCCCTCCCATTTGGTCATGGTAGAGAATTTACCTTGAGTCTTGCCCATAAGAATCATGTTATAAAGCAAGGAGAGCCCTTTCTCATAACCTTTCTTTTTTAAATATGAAGTTGTGGAAATCTGAGAGAGAAGTATTCGAGTGGGGCCAACGAATAGATTGTATCACATGCCTAAGTTGGAGATACTGAAAGAACATTGAGGTAGGGAGATTGTAAGTTTTGGCCAGGTCTTCAAAGGTTTTTAGTCCCTGGTCATCATATAATTGCTCAATTGATATTATATTGTATTCACTCCAAGCATGAAACGCAAGGTTGGAGTTCCAACAACGTAAGGAAATAGGAGAGAGATTTTCCTTTTGTATATAAATCCAATTATTTGGAACTACATATGAGAACCATGCTTTGAAGAGATCAGTTAGAGATCTTAATGAAGCAGTTGGAGGGGGGGCACCTACTATTGAAGACATCAGATGTAGATTTACTGGATTGGGAGTGAAAGAGGTGGTTTCAATATGTGTCCACAGATTATCTTCAGATTGGTGCCACAGATGAAAGGCCTGCTCCAGAATAATTGCTGAGTTGTAGGCAGCCAAATTAGGAACAGCTAGGCCACCTTTTTTATGACTAAAGTATAGCAGGTCTTTCTTAATTCTAGGCCTGCGGCCATTCCAAATGAACTTTGCAAGTAAATGTTGAAATTTATGTATCATAGGGGAAGGAAGTAAATAGGGGATAGCCCTGCAAACATAAATAAATTTAGGAAGCAAAGACATCTTCACAACATTAATTCTGGCAGTCCATGACAAATTGAGAGGAAGTAAACGTTTGATTTCCGAGTCTAATAAACTGTATAAATGGTTGTAATTATCATTAATAGTTAGAATGGGGGTAGGAGAGACTTTAATGCCTAAATAGTCAACATGTCGCTCTGCCATATTAAATCCAAGAGATCCTAGTTTAAGTTGTTGAGCTGACACATTGTTCACTGGAAACAGAACAGATTTAGATCTATTTAATTTATAAAAGGAGAGAGTAGAAAAGAGATTTAGAAGTTTAAGAATTTCTTCAATGGAAGAGGAAGGGTCGGTGGTTATAAGCATCACATCATCAGCATATAAGCTTATTTTATGATGAACATTATTAATTCGTAGGCCTGATATAAGGGGGTTGGCTCTAATATGTTCAGCTAGGGGCTCCATGCATAACACAAAAATCAGGGGGGAAAGAGGGCATCCCTGACGCGTGCCATTTGAAATATCGAAAGGGGAAGAAAGAAATCCGGAAGTGAGGACTTGTGCTGAAGGCGTGGAGTAGAGGGACATTATAGCATCCAAGATAAAACCTGACAAGCCAAATTTTATCAAGACAGAGCGAATGTAAACCCAGTTAACCCTATCAAAGGCTTTTTCTGCATCGAGGGACAAAAAAGCCACATCTGAGACGGAAGAGCCAGCAATCTGTACAAGATCTAATAGGCGCCTGGTAGCGTCTCTAGCCTGCCTCCCTGGAATGAAGCCCACTTGATCTTTATGGATCAGGGATGATACTAATGAATTAAGGCGGGTGGAAATAAGCTTTGCGTATATTTTAATATCTGAATTTAAAAGGGAAATGGGTCTATAGTTAGAATGGTTGATCTGGAGCTTTCCCAGGTTTTGGGATTGTAGTTATAATTGCATCAAGGAGTTCCTTTAATGGTTGTTTTCTTAAAACTATCTCATTACAAAGTGATGTTAAATGTGGAGAAAGAAGGTCTGAGAAGAGTTGGTAGTACTCATTAGAAAGGCCATCAGGACCAGGGGCTTTGTTTGTTTTACTATACCGTATTGCTTTCTGGACTTCGGCTAGTGAAAAGGGACTATTCAATTCGGCTAGCTGGGCACTAGATAGTACTGGGAGATTAACAGAATTTAAGAAATGATTAATGTGCTCTTCAGAGGGTGGGAGGAGATGTTCGCTCTCTTGTAGGTTATAGAGATTAGAGTAGTAGTCAGCAAAGTAATTTGAAATGTCTATTGGATTTATTATTTTACCACCATTGGATGAAGAGAGGTGAGTGATTCTGGTTTTGGCGTGAACCTGTTTCACTCGCTTCGCCAACAGTTTGCTTGGCCTGTCTCCTTGTAGATAGAATTGCCATTTCATTTTGGCCAGGTTGAACTCATATTTGTGAAGATACATTGTTCTTAATTTATTCCTCAAATCTACTAGGAGTCTTTGTTTTGAGGGGATGGGTCAAGTTTAAATGCTTTGTCTTGTTTCTCAATATCAGACAATAACTCACAGAGGGCTTGTTGGCGTTTCCTTTTTATCTACTTGCTACTTGGATAAATATACCTCTAATAAAGGCTTTATGGGCACACCACAGGGAGCTACTAGAGGAGACAGAAGAGATGTTAGTTGAAAAAAAATGTTTAATCTCAGATGCAATATATGAGCTGATCTCCTGTTTTTTAAGAAGAAAATTATTGAGGCGCCAAAGTGAAGTATTTGGGGATCGAATTTTGGATTCTAGGCACATTTCAACAGGGGCATGGTCGGACCATGTGATATATCCAATATCTGATGATAAGAGCTCATTAAGAACTATTTTATCTAGTAAAAAGAAGTCGATTCTAGAGTGTACATTTTTAGGGGCAGAAAAGAATGTATAATCTCTCTCCGTGGTATGTAAATACCTCCAGATGTCATGAAGGTCTTCCTCTAATAAATATGATTGAAGATCATTTGCAAGGTTAGTTCGTAAGCCAGACCTATCCAATTTAGCACAAACAACTGAATTAAAATCTCCTCCGAGGATCAACCCACCTCTTCTAATGCTCTTTGCCTTTGTAACAACTTTCTTAATGAAGGTAATTTGTTTCTCATTTGGAGCATAAATTGATGTGAGTGTATAGGGTTTGGAGTTAATTATGCAGACAATAATAACATAGCGACCTTCTGGGTCAGTAATAGATTGTAAAAGAGAGAATGAAATAGAATGCTTTATTAGAATTGCTACACCAGCTCTTTTTTTAGGAGAGTGAGCTTGGAAAATGTAAGGGAAATTTTTATGTTTCAATCTATGTTGATCTTTAGAAGTGAGATGTGTTTCTTGCAAGCAAATAATATCTGCTTGTGATTTAAGTACATCTCTCCAAAGCAAAGAGCGTTTGAAGGGCGAATTTAATCCCTTAACATTATATGTAAGAAGTTTAATAGACATGATGTAAGTAGGGAAGCACGCAGTGAGCTACGATGACATTGTTAGTATCATAAACACCTGAAAAAAAGAGGGTTACAACAAGTAAAGAGTAGAATTTATCCACATTATGAACAAGAACCAAAAACAAGAACATCACAATAAAAGTCATTGCAAGAAACTAAATTATTCCTAAAAAGGAAAAAATATCGTGAACAAAGTCCTGCCTTGAACCTAAAAAGGAAGGAACAGATTCAGAAAAAAAAAAGAAAAATAATAATTCTAAATGAGTGAAGCATGAGAGTTCCCATCAGGAGCTCCTATGGATAGCACAACCAAAAGGATACTGAAGGACAATCAGTCCAAAGATCTTGGTCTACTGTGGAAGGTTTTGTCGGACCACAAGGGGGTGATCATCTCTGGATGTGCGTGCTTCTTACGGACAGGACTGGATTCTTCAGGAGAGATCAACTTCCAGCTTTTTAAAATAGAGCCGGCCTCTTTTGGGGAGCTACAAATGGATTGGGTACCATCTCTAACAATGATAAGCTTGACTGGAAAACTCCATCTGTAGTGAATATCTCTTTCCTGTAGAAGCTTGGTGTAAGGCTGGAACTCCCGTCTTTTGAGCATGGTAGCTGCTGAAAGGTCAGGGAAAATGGAAATTGTCTGGAAGCGTTCTGGTAATTTATCAGCTTTGCGGAGAGCTCTTAAGAAGTTTTCTTTTGTGTTGTAAAAATGGATCCGAGCAATAGTGTCCCTCGGGACTTGCTGTGGTAGATTTTTCGGTTTTGGGATCCTATGTATCCGGTCTATTGTCAGCTCCTGTTGATTTACACCCGGCAGTACTAGAGCCATAAGGTCTGTTAGGTAGGTATTTAGTGCGTCAGGGGTAACAGATTCCGGGATGCCACGGACTCTGACATTGTTGTGGCGAGACCTATCTTCTAGGTCTGAGACTTTGGCTGAAAGACGCTGCACCTCTTCTTCCAGTACACTATTGGCGTCGATTAAGGCATTATGAGAGGCAGCAAACTCTGACATCTTAGTCTCAACGTGCTCAGTTCGTGATGCAAGAGACTGAATATCTTGTCTCAATTCTCCCATCATTTGCTTCAGGTCAGATTGTATAGAAGTGCGGAAAGTGGAGAAGAGTTGATGAAGCAATGCAACGGTGAGAGGTTGGGAGTCCAAAGGATCCTGCTGATCTAGGTCCACTGATTCTGCTCTTGAAGAAGGAGTGGGAGAGGATGGGGGAGGGAAATGTGGCCCCCTTCTGGACGAAGAGCGGGTCTGTGATGATGAAGAAAAGAATTCTGGCAACTTAGTTGGCTTAGTCTTTGGATTTTTCTTTGTAGTGCCTCCCATTTCTGGAACGTGAGATTTGAAAGACTGCGACAGGGCTGTAAGAAGTTGGATATTAAGATATAAAGCTGTAATGTAGAAGGAGGGTTTTTTGTTGTTGTTTTCTTTTTCCTCCTGTTCTCCTTTCTTTATCAGGTAGTGATAGTATGAAGCTGCTTCTAAATAAGCAGCAGAAAAAAGGATACTTCTGGACAGTGATTGTAAACAGTCTCTACATGCAGGTAAAGTCTCTAGAGCAGGGGTGGGCAATTATTTTCCCATGGGGCCGCATGGGAACGTGCGATGGTTTTGGGGGGCCGGAGTAATAAAAACATAGGATGAACGGGAAAAAATTCGTTTTTGGGGGATTATCTTTGTGCAAACTTACTGGGGGATGTATCTATATACCTGCATATACTGTATACTGATGGTACACAGTAAGGCAGGTATATACAGCTCTCCTCAGTAAGGTAGGTATGTAGATGTATGTCCCCTCAGTCTGGCAGGTATATACAGCTCCCCTCAGTCTGGCAGGTATATACAGCTCCCCTCAGTCAGGTATATAGATATAGGTACCCGCAGACAGGTATATAGGTCCAGCTCCCCTCAGGCAGGTATATATAGATAGGTTCAGCTCCCCTCAGGCAGGTATATATAGATAGGGTCAGCTCCCCTCAGGCAGGTATATATAGATAGGTTCAGCTCCCCTCAGGCAGGTATATATAGATAGGTTCAGCTCCCCTCAGGCAGGAATATAGATAGGTTCAGCTCCCTCAGGCAGGTATATAGATAGGTACAGCTCCCCTCAGGCAGGTATCTAGATAGTTAGGCTCCATCAGGCAGGTATATATTAAAGGGTTCACACAGGCAGGTATATATAGCTAGGTTAGCTCTCCATACAGGCAGGTATATATAGTTAGGTTTCCCACAGGCAGGTTATATAGTAGGTTCGTCCCCAGGCAGGTATATAGAGATAGGTTGCTCCCCAGGCAGGTATATAGATAGCTAGGTTGTCCACAGGCAGGTATATATAGATAGCAGCCCCCTGCAAGGCAGGATATAGATAGGTACAGGGTCCCAGGCAGGTATAGTAGTAACAGGTGTCCCCAGGCAGGTATATAGATATACAGTTGCTCCCCAGGCAGGTATATAGATAGGCCATTCCCCAGGCAGGTATATAGATAGGACGGGTGTGTCCTCAGGCAGGTATTAGTTAGGATCCCAGGCAGGTATAAGTTAGCTTCACCCAGGCAGGTATATATATAGTAGTGTGGTCCCCAGGCAGGTATAGATAGTTATGGTTTCCCACAGGCAGGTATATAGTAGTAGGTGTGTCCCCAGGCAGGTATATAGATAGCCAGGTGTGTCCCCAGGCAGGTATATAGATAGCCAGGTGTGTCCCCAGGCAGGTTTATAGATAGCCAGGTGTGTCCCCAGGCAGGTATATAGATAGCCAGGTGTGTCCCCAGGCAGGTATATAGATAGTAGTGTGTCCCCAGGCAGGTATATAGCCAGGTGTGTCCCTAGGCAGGTATATAGATAGCCAGGTGTGTCCCCAGGCAGGTATAGAGATAGCCAGGTGTGTCCCCAGGCAGGTATAGAGATAGCCAGGTGTGTCCCCAGGCAGGTATAGAGATAGCCAGGTGTGTCCCCAGGCAGGTATGTAGATAGCCAAGTGTGTCCCCAGGCAGGTATATAGATAGCCAGGTGTGTCCCCAGGCAGGTTTATAGATAGCCAGGTGTGTCCCCAGGCAGGTATATAGATAGGGCTTCCCACAGGCAGGTATATAGTATTAGCAAAATGTAATTACAAATAATAGCCCCTGGCTTCCACTGGCAGGTATTATCAGATACAGTGTGTCACCAGGCATGGTATATAGATAACCAGGTGTGTCCCCAGGCAGGTATAGAGATAGTTAGGTGTGTCCCCAGGCAGGTATAGAGATAGCTAGGTGTGTCCCCAGGTAGGTATAGATAGTTAGGGCTTCCCACAGGCAGGTATATAGTTTTATGGCCAAAATTAAAAATAACAAACACTAATACTCACCTTGGCTTACCTGACTCCTGGCTGAGCGCGCTCATCTTCCATCCGAGGAGCTTCCCGGGCTGGTGGGCGTGATGACGTCATGCCGCCAGCGCCGGGACGCTCCTCCGTCAGCTCCTGGGCCCGCACAGTGTTATTACTCTGTGTGCGCCCAGGAGAGGCAGCAGCGCGGTGAGCGGAGTTCATCGCGTCGCTGCCTAATTCACCAGTAATAGTAGCGCTGACGGCCCGCGGCGGCCTCTCAGCAATACCCGGCTGCGGCGGCCGTCAGCGCTATTATTAGCAGACCTGGGCAGCGTACGCCGCGGGCCGCATCCGACGAGCTGGCGGGCCGGATGCGGCCCGGGGGCCGTACTTTGCCCAGGTCTGCTCTAGAGGAGAGTGTAGGAGCACTGTGAGTGAGTTCAGGGTCCAGTGCACTGAAGTAAAAAGTGCTTACATCAGGAGGTGTATCAAGGATGCAGAGAAAGCATATAATAGACTCAGGCTTAGATGGTGAGACTTTCAGATATAATACTGCAGCAGGAATTAGCAGAAAAGTCCTGACAGTGGAGGGATGCTGGACACTTCAGGTTTAAACTGACACTGAGCACAGCACTTCTGACTGAGTAGCTCACTAAAATGATTCCTGATCACCAGTGCTTCCCAACAAGTAGCAGAGTCCAGTGCACTGAAACAGCTAGTACTTATATCAGGAGGTGTATAGAGGCTGCAGAGAAAGGTTATAATAGTCTCAGACTGAGATTGTGAGGCTGTCAGAGGTGATATTGCAGCATGATTCAGCAGGAAAGTTCTGGTAATGGAGGAATGCTGGGCACTGCAGGGTTACACTTACACTTAGCACAGCACTGCTGATTGAATAGCTCACTAAAATGTCTCCTGAGCACCAGTGCTTTTCAAGAGGTGGCAGATAAACTTTCATATAAAGCAGGACATGTGCTGTAGTAGCTTTGTAGGCAGTTTTCAGTGAGGCCAGCAGCAGCCCTGGAAAGGGTAGCTGTTACAAGCCTACCTTAGTAGATGTGAGAGGTTCCCAGAGTTGTTATTTTGCTTCAGCTCCAGTGCCATTGAAGATACAAACCCCAGGTTTTCACAGGATAACAAGTCTGATGTACATGTCCTCAGATGGTTGCTTTTTAGTTAGCAGGATGGTTGTAAAGGGTTTATTTGGGCTGCAGAAAGGAGCTGTAGATGGGAGCTCACCAGGCACAGGTCTGCTCACATCCTTGGTCAGGCCATGCCCCCGCCCTAATTATCTCTAATTGGTCTTATCTGTGTGAGCTCTTCATCTGATGAAAGATAAGCAAACACTATTGTATATTATGTAGATGAAAGAATATGTACATTGAGTAGAATGACTAACTCAGCTGGCTGGAGATGCTGCTGTAATACAATCTACTCCATTAGTTCTTATCTCAGAGATTGAAACAGGCTCAGCAGCAGCTTCAGGGATGAGCTGAGAGCACTCAACCTACTTGTGCCGGCGCACCTCAAGTCCCAGCTTCTCTCGGGGCAGTGTTCAGAGTGATCAATGATGCTATTTCTATATAAGATGCTTATTTTAAAGCTTAACCCCACTTACTGTCTATAACAAGTCTAAAGTCGTATAGACATAACCATTACTTTATGACAAACGTATCCGTCTTTCCCCTGACAATGTGGATCACTTAACATTAAAAAAAAAAAAAACAAGCATGGATGTCTGACCATTTTGTTGCCCCAGTTGTCACTGACTAGTAAACTGTAGCACATCTTCTTGACAATGTGAAATACACATTTAGACTACACTACATCTCATGTCTGTATTATTACTGTGTCTGCTGCTTCTACAAATTGTATTCTACTATTGCAACAGCTGGATTTGCAAGTCTTACAGCTGAATTTTTTTTTTAAATATACAGCTGTATGAACTTGATGTGCACTGCACATCAAATCACTAGAGAATTCTAGAAGTTGTGCAGGAGTATTTAAACTAGAGATGAGGAGGGAGGACAATCTAGAAACTGCAGGTGTAGATAGGTTAGACAGAGGGCAGTCTGTGTCGGTGGGTGAAGAAGTGGTCTGGAGGAGGTGGCCTAGACCAGTGAATAATGAGATCCGTGTGTTGCAAACCAGCATTGAAGATATAGGTGCCCACAATATCTCATGTAATCTTATACCATCTAGTTACTGTGTAATATATAATCCCATGCTGTCTACTCAAGGTGTAAAGTATAAACCCATGCTGTCTACTAAAGGTTTAATGTATAATCCCATGCCATCTACCGAAGGAGAGACAAAAGCCAACCAACAAGAAAATAGGTGGGCTAAAGACTTTAGATAAATATAATGTGTCTGTTGGAAATAATGAACAATTTAATTTAAGACTGAACACTAAGAAATGATTTTTATATCTATAACTACGTCAAGACTAAGCATTCACAGACAGAGCAAGGTCAGCATTAAATTCCTAACTGCTAGAAACTATGAACATTTAAAACTTGGTGAATAATAGAATAATCACTTAAAGGGAAATTGTTGCCATTTTTTGTTAGTAATTTTAATAAGACACTGATACATATTTATACACATTTTTTTTCTTCTTAACCATTTTTATTTTCTGATTGTAGATTTCTAAATTCAGTTGTTTCTCTGTGATTGTGGGAAATGCTTTCTTGCCTGCACTGGTTTTAGCAGCATTTAGAGAAATGCTTTACAGCAGGTTCATGTGCATGGATTTCTGTGAACAGGACCAGGCCCATTAACTTCTATAGTTGAGTTTTCTTGGCATGCTCTGTGGCCTCAGAAGAAGTTAATGTGCATTTAGGGATAGAGGGTGAACTGTGACTATTTAGTATTGTGACTGGTGGAACCTGTGTTATCTATTCACATTGGTGTCAGTTTAAACCCTTTGTACGTTTATGAGAAATACAGAAAATGTTTTTTTTTTCTACAGAACAGGAAGTGTCAGATTATTACTGAGCCTAGTGGCCAAAGGGAAAAAAATTAAAGTTTTTTAAAAAAAAATTTGAAATCATTATGGAAAATTTAAAAAATAAATCCTAAAATTCTTAAAAAAAATGTTCTTAATTTAAAAGCATTAAACAATAAGTAATTTTTTGATGACACAATCCCCTTAATTGTACATATTCACTGACAATTACCCCCTTTTTGTTCCAAGTTCTAAGAGACTACAAAGAGTATGAAAAGAGGTGGAAGGGGGGGGGGTTCGTCCCCCTCCATAAGGGGTCTCCAAAGTGTTAAAATTCGCTGAAAAATTTTGAACAGGGGCTGTGGGCCAAAGTTAGGTCCCGAGTATGTGTTTTTTACCCCCAATGCTCCGCACGACTACTGTTACTGCGTTACGGTAACCCCGGGTGCTGCTATTTTTAAAGGACTTGCAAAGGAGTGGTAAAAAATCGTGAAATTTGGCTAACGATCTTGAAACTGCGCCAGCCTGCTGCCCCGGCCACACATCTACTTCCCGGGGTGCAAAATTACTTGATGCGCAGCTGCTGCTCTCTTCTCCCATGAGATGAAAAGTTTTTGTTTCCAGGGCCGGGACGAGGGTAGTCGAAGTTAGTGACCCCCCGGGGCCTACTTCACCCCGGGGTAGAAAAGGGGGGTGCAAGGAGGCATGAGTGGGCTGAATTTTCCTTTTGGGGGGCACTTTACCCTTGTTTAACTAGGCACCGAAAAAAATTTCCCCAGCTCGCTACTTCTCCCCGGCTCCCAATGCGTTTGGGCTACATCGATTGTGTTTGCCTGTCCCCGCTGCCCTTTCTAAACGGTATTTGTGTCCCGAGCCTCACCACTCCAACTAACCCCCCATGCCACTCTCCTCACAAACTTCCCCCGCTTCTGCAAAAAGCAGCAGTGTCTTCCCCCACCTCTTTGCTGGCCCACGTCCTCAAATAGTTGTCTCACTGATATTGGCGCAGACCCCAAAAGCACTTAGTAGTTCTCGGGCTGGGGGAACCAAAGGACAAGGGGGGTTGAGGACAGGTGATGCCCCTGACCTTTTTGGCCAATGCCAAATAAGGTTGTGTCTTAATCCCCCCCCCGACCTTTACGGGGTTTGGGTGTCATCGGGGAAAAAGGGGATGACCTAGTGTGTGGTCAACACAGGGCCCGCTACATGCAACGGAACTGGGCCTAAGGGGGTGACCCCTGCTTGATGTCCCTTACTATGTGTGACCTGTCCCCTGCTCCAGGAACCTACTTTTGCATTTTTTTTTTACCCCATGTGACAGGCACACCAAAACCCTAAGTTTTAAGTGCGCTCTGAAAATTCATCTCTTAACAAGCCTCCCAAGATCCCAAATTTGTTAACCCCCCAAATTCTGTCACACATCGCACTTTTTGCATTTTGGCCCCCCCACAGGCACTTATCTATATAGATTTTTGGTTGGGATGGCAGGTTCCCCCACTTTTTAGTAACTACTCCATATTTATGTAACATGGGGGACCATTATAAACCAAGCACTTCTCACCTTTTTTCACCCATACACCCTAATGATTTAACTCTTGCAAGCAGGACCTTCACACCTTGGTCTGATTTTGAATAGCTTTTTTTAATGTAATGTCGGGTTTGTCTGTGCTTATACCCTCTATTTTGAAATAGTCTGTGGAATATTTTGGCACCATAAAATAAAGATTATTATTTTTATTATTTTAAAGTAGGATTTGGCCCTCTGCTCTTTTCTTTCCACTGGCGCGAATTATCTGTGGGCTGCGTTCCCATTTTCATTTATTTGGTCAGTTTTGCCCCTTAACTGCCCAAAAGAGAAACTGTGAAGCGATTCAAAGAGCGGCGCCGTAAACTGCTGTCATACTAAAAACAACATGTATAAGATCAAACCACACTGCCTATCATATTTGGCATGGACAATATTCTACAACACCCTAAGGTTCCTGCAGCAGAAAATAGCTGTTTCTTAATGCGATTCACCGCAAATAAATTCAGGTCGAAACGATTCTTTGCGGAAAATTGGGTGAACCTGGCAAATCAGTTTTTGAGAAATTCACCTATCTCTAATGATAAGTAATGATGATAATGATGTCAAGCAGTGAACATTACTTTTTCTTTGTTTTGCAGTACTTATAATTAATTTGCAGCATATCAACTGGAAAATCAAACAGTCATTATTGACCCCTTACTGCCGGAGCCAGTTTTGACCTTCCGGACAGAGCCACATTTTTTTAAAACTGGCATGTGTCACTTTAGGTGAGAATAACTTTTTGATACTTTAACCTATCCATGTGATTCAGAGATTTTTTTTTTCATACTATGTTGAGCGATTAAACGACAAAATTGAAATCGGGAATTTTAGGTTTTATCAAATTTTTCCGATCACGCGTAATTTAGGGGAGAATTGCCATAATCTATTATACGCGCCATTTTCGGCGCTTCCGTCATTTTGGCGGCCCGAAATCAGCTTTGAGCAAGAAACAGGGTTGCAGGTGTGCACGTCAAATTTTGATGTTATAGTTGTCAGGGTGAAAAAACATGACCCGTTCTCATAGAAAACCCCTTCCGTTCACATCAGTGGTTTATGGTTTCATAAACAGGCGTTGTTTAGCTTTTCCTCAATACAGCTCAGCTCAGAGACACAGTTCTCTTTGTTCACAAGACAACTATGCTTTTAGCTGTGAACATTTGAAAAATAGTAGATTAGGAAATTTTAGTTATTGTATGATGAGCGATTACTTGACTACTTTATCGGTTTGATAGTCATAACCGGGATTATCAAAAGATTTCCGATAGTGTAAAATTTTTCCCGACGCCTTAAAGTCATGGGAGAGGAACAACACCCTTTTTTATTACACCCAAACAGGGCTGAGAAGCTGGGAAATTAAAATCACAAAGTCAAAAGGTACATGCTACATCTTAGGCAACACACTTATTAAAAAGCCACAGAAAAAAATCACCACCATTCACTTCCCGTTTGTACCCAGCATACCCGTAAAATGCAGACCCACAAATTAAAAAATGCCAGAAGGCAGTAGTATTTGAAGCTCATTTTACTTGAACTGGACTTTATCATCCTTGTCCGGGCCCCAGCATAGCCCCGAACCTGCATACCCCCCGATTAAAAAAAAAGCCGGAAAAAGGATCTTTTAAACCACCCTTTTAGTTGAACGGACATTGACTATACTTTCCGGGGATCCACATTGTTTTAAGTCTTCCTTTTCCTCACTTGTACAATTCAGAGGAAAATTTTATCAGCTATTTTGTGCATTCATTTTTTAGTAGTTTAATTCTAGAAAACACATTTTTAAAAAGGATGGAATCCCCCCACATCTTTGTTTCTCTTTTTTAAAAAGTATTAAATGGGTTGTTTCACTACGGGGGTTGCTAGTATGTTAAAAACTTGCAAAAACGCATTTTGCAATATGTTTCCCTTAACAGTGTCCTCCCTATTCCTGTTTCTGACAGCAAAAATCACCCTGAGCCACTCTTGACAATTGTGAAAAAAAAATTTTTGTTTTGAAACCCCATTTTTTTTTATAATAGGACCGTAGTTTTGCGATTTCAAAGCAGCATACCCAAAAAAATAAAAAATGGGCTTCTCAACCCCTGTTAAAAAAAATTGTAGGGAGAAATGCCACTTAAAGCCACATTTCTGTTTTAAAGGACCAGATTAAGCGTATTCACAGCAACATGACCCAAAACCATTTGACAAGTGAAAAATTCTAAAGATGAAGTGAGTAAAAGGAATACGGTTTGTATGAACCCTTTGGGGTCTTTTTACGCTCCTCACCCCCAAAACCACAAAAAGAACTTTTTGGGAAGAAAAAAAAATTGCAGTAAGAAATGTCATTTTTAAAAAAAAAGTTTTCAAGAACCATTTCTGTTTGAAGAGGGAATGTGAAGTAGACCCGGGAACTAATCGAGACCTCACAATTGGGGCCCCCAACATCATCAGATATCCCTGCCTATTCTCTTGAGAAAGTCAAAAGATCCACATTATCTGGGGAAAGCCCGGGTGCGTTTTTCTGTAATGACTCCCCCACTGTCTGAAAGGGCCCTCAGGGGCGCTGGCTGCTGGGCAGGACAACACCCCTATGGGGGTGACGAGCCCGCTGGGGCCATTCTTTCCCTTTTGGATACCCAGAATCGATTGGGTCCGGAAAACATCCAAAAACTCGGTTGTTGGACGCAGATAGTCGTGCACCCGGGTTTAAAACTGGACTTTTGTTTGTATTGTGCCCTGCTTACATGTGTTGG